>JAUELF010273071.1:0-10765 GCA_031471495.1 Clinocardium nuttallii | reverse complement strand
CAGGTGCATCTCTTTATTTGAGGTAATCAAAACCTTGTTCAATGTACACCTAAAATATATAGACGCACTTCTAAATATAGAGGTACACCTCTTTTTTGTAGTATAAACATTAAGATGCACCTCTGTTCTTAAAACTGCACGTCTTGATATAGAAGTGTACTTCAATTTAGGATTTCACTTGCGAACTGATATTCAATCAAAATACGACGGCTGGTAGCTACAATTAATACCCGAGCGATAAACGAAATGTGACATATTTGTTTGTTCTAACAGGTGGTGGAAAAGGGGGGTACGAGTATGTCACAACAGCTATTTGTGACATATTTGTATGTGTGAAAATTACGGTTCAACAGAGCTGTTTTAAGGACACTTATAGATATATATTATCTTTCATTCAAAGATTGATAGAATCAAACAATGTAAATAGTAACTATATTTATGTTGATTATGACTTGTAAGACTTATTCATCAGGGATCTTTCAGAAAATATTACCCTCTTTATAATAAATGAGGAAAAATCAACGAGAAATTGAGCGATTTTACTTTTTGTGAACAGTATAGACCCAGATCAGACTGCACATCCGCACGGTCTGATCAAAATATACACTGCAACAGCCTTGTTAGATGAAACTATCTACTTGTGTATAGTTTGATAAAACTGTGCTTGCGGATAAGATGATCTGAACCTACACTGGTCAGAAATGCCGACCTTTACTTTATCCTATACGTGCAGACTAAAGTATTAACTGTACGTACGATAGTCATGCAGTCGAAACAATACCGTAAACAAGTTTTCCTCAAAGTGATAATCAAAAAATATATATATATATATCTTCAGGAGTTGTCCAAATTTATATAATTGTATTTTCATTTACTGCGAGTTTTGGATAACTTTAATCGAAATGTGTTTATTTATGTCCATTCGTATAAATGTTCGACTAAACAATATGGTATTTACAGGATCAACCGTGTGACACAATGCTCAGACACATTGTTATGCTTAAGAATTAAAAGCATTATGCAAAGAGGAGAATACTATTCAAACAGTTATTTCTCCTCTTCTACCAATGTGTTCTAAAATCGTTCATGACGAACACAATCGGAACGTGATGTACATGTATTAAGTCTGTATGAACTCCATATTGATAAGCTTTTCGACGTAAACAGATTTCGTAATTCTGCCTTGGGTCAAGGTTCTTTTATTGTTGCAAAACATTTATCCCGATATAAACAACTTTTAACAACACATGAAAACACTGTAGACGCAGATCAGTCTGCATAATATAAAAATATGTACATGTATGTAATTATACGTTTTCCGCTACTAATTTATACAAGTTCTGCAGGAAAATAATTTAATGATATCTCATAAAACATAGACATACTATTTAATGGAAACTAGTAAAATGAATACAGCAGCACAAGGGTTGATGTCTGTCTGACTTTCTACACTATCAAAGTACTGGAAACATTGACAGTCGATTGGCCAAATTGTTTCTATAAACATATTATCGCATCATGGCGAAATATTTCCGATTGTACGAAGTTTCCAAGTAACAACTTATCATTTTCAAATAGTTGGAGATTTGCCAACAATAATTGTCCGTAGTATGAAGAAGAGTTAATTAAGCCAAAACATGAGTTGAACTGTTGAGTAAAGTTCAGTTAACGATAAATTAACTCATTTGAGTACACGAGTCGCGTGCTAAATAGCGTCGCGCTGCACGCAACATCCGATAACTAGCCAGCATTGTAAACTTTTATATTATTCCTTCATTTTTCCACTTGGAAAAAGGATGCAGTATCCGTCGATATTACTTTCACGTGCTGCTAAGGACGGAACTATTTCCATACAGTTACGTTACAAAGCGCTCTCATGCAACCTTTGAGGATATAGAGACCAGCTAACTTCTACTTCTCTTTCGTCTTTTTTGTTACAGCATATGATTTAGTCCATCGCAGGCAAGTGACGCTATCTAAGTGAAAAAGCACCAATTATGTTTATTTACAAATACAAATGAAATAAAGACTTCTGTGTTGGTTTAGGCAGTGCATGACTGCAGTCGGGACTTGAATCCGACTACATACGCGATCTGCGCCAGGTTCGGACGAAGGGGGTTCCAGTATCTGACAGTCTTAGGAATCATATCGTGGCACAGTGTTTGTTACATCCTTTGTAGATGATACGTAGTGAAAATCGATTGACATATAGCAAGCTTAATCTGGTATATTTATAGCGTTAGCTGTGTTTGTAACTATTTACGTAGTTCCTGACGTAATTATGTGACGTATGTATCAATAATATTTGCTCGATTATAAGGACATACGCTACAAAGTTGTTTTATTGTCGTTGACGATCTATTATAAGTGTATCTTAATTAAACATGAACAAACAATAAAGAGGGATTTCATACATGCTTGAAAGAATAAGCAATTGGTTTCTTTAAAGGTAGGTCTTCAGATTTATTTTGTCATCTTCGATGTGAAATTTTTCAGATAATATTAACGACACTAATATCTACTACTTGTATGCAAAGTCTGGGGATACATTACCTAAATTTAGACAGTTTGGAGAGTATTTTGCAAAAGCATCCATGATACTATATATCCACTATATAAAACAGTAGAACTACCTCAGAATCTCGGAATTAAAGCTTAATACACCAATAAAATATGTTCAGTGTTATAAATTGTAGGACAAACATAATATATACTGGTGTTGAGTATTAAACGTATGTTAAAAGTGTGTTATTTAAATCATTTATACAGTAAACGACAGAGTATGCATTTAGATACTGGCATGGAATATTATAATCTGACAGATAGTGCCATAACAATAGCTCATAATAGCAAATGATGAAACTTGCCTGAACACTGGAACCTATCTTCGAAAAAGACTACACACGTTATACGGGTAACCTGAACGATACCAATAATTGTGAAATAGTATTAAAGAGGGCCTACAAAAGTTTCAGGCGTAAGTCACATTTGTTCTACGGCTATGATACGGCGGCCGTGCGCCCTCGAAATCGAGAGATAGCTGCGGCGGCCGCAGAATATATGCGGTGGCCCTAGGGTCACCCTATGGAGTAGCCCAACCTTTACATGCCACAGGGGTCGCCGTACGATTATAATACGGAGTTATAACTGTTTTCATTTCTAGGTTCATCGTAGAAATTAGACTTTGCTGTCGCGGTATTGTAGCAGTCACATATGTTAGGGTAGCCGCATGGCGTATTTTGAATGCGTGGTGATAGACAATCTGCGGCTGCCGTACGACCTTTGAAGTGATGACGCACTGTCGCCTCAGATAAGAATGAAAATATACATATGACACAACAACTGGTTTATAAACCTGCTCCATGCACGGTGAATACTATAGACTACGGGGTCCGCACGGTTGTCATGCGGCGAGCATATAGGAGCCGCGAACGAGCCTTGCGTTGCCCGCAGGGTGTGTCACATACGGTAATGCTAACGTACGGGCACCGTAGGGTTGCCTTAAGGTTGCCCAAAAACAATTCTGGCGGCCGCGGATACTTCCACGAGCGCCCTAGGGCAGCCATCATATGGCCATATTGCAGCCTTAAGACAGCCTTACGGTGCCCGTATGGTGGTATTGTGGAATTTGGCACACCCTCCGCGCAACGCAAGGCACACGCACGACTCCCATACTTTCGCCGCACGTCATCTGTACAACCTCCCGAGGCAGTCTATGCTTTATAATTCATATCTGAGGCGACCATGCGTCATCACTTCAAAGGCCGTTCGGCAGCAACTGTTTTTTTGTCTCATCAAATTCAAAATACACCGTACGTCTACCCTAACATATGTGACTGCTACAGTATGTGACCGTGGGAATGCTGCGGCGGCCGTATAATAGCTAATGATCGTAGATATTTAGACCCCACGGCCGCCGCAGCAACTGTGATTTAGACAGTATGTTCTCGCTTTGGATAAGACATCTGGCTTCAAAACTATAACAGTAAGAATTTGTGCTGAAGTATCTGATTTCTGAGCAATGAGAACGTGTACATAGTTGTATAGGCTGGACTCAGCGGGTCTCTTCTACTACATGAACTTCATGAACACGTACTTCGTTGAAATTCTTTCTTGTTTACCAGTCAAATTCGTGAGAACATTACCATCTGTTTCTTTCGTATGGCCTCTCCTTAACTAAAGCTACATGTGCTTTGTTTAACCTAGACCACTTTTGAAAGTTTCATTTAAACTTTCATTTAAACTAGAAAATATAAAATATTTGTCGTATAAGATCTACAGGAACATTGGAATCAATGGACGTATATATACATGTACATGTGCATGCTAAAAGCTTAATCGGTATCTACACTGTTCGGCAGTTGGTGAAGGAAACTCCCAAGATACCTCTCATAACATTGGTGTTCAGGGAGGACTTTATCTAAATGTAACCCTTTTCCGACATACTACAAATGAACCGTTCCACGACAAAAAAACAACATGGTGGACTCTGCGTAAAATATCGAGCAGGATTAGCTTAAACATACCGCGAAGGCTAACCCGTACAGACACTTTTCGCCTCCTGTGGATTTTCCTGTTTCATAAATCATTACTCTATACTTGTATCCCCCTAAAACGGAATGTGTCGCCCTGGATTAACCTGCTCGAATCGCGCAGGCTAATCTGGGTCGATACATTACGCAGAGTCGACAATGTTTCTCGTGTAACGGCTCAAATATGCAGCAGATAATTTGAATTCATCTACGCAATATTATGGAAAATCATAACGAGCGATCTGTCCTTCTGTCACAATGTTTTCCAAACCTCCTGAGACAGAGGCGTCACAATGTTTTCCAAACCTCCTGAGACAGAGGCGTCACAATGCGTCTGTATACGGGATTGAGAGGGTCAAAGGACGTACAATGTTATGTTGAAAAGAGCTGATACTGTTGTGACAAAAGGAAAAAATATTTTTGGTCACCAAATTCCATTTTTCCTACAATGTTTAAAAAAATTGTCTGATCCAAAATTACATCCTCATGTGGGAAAGAGCTCAATACGCTTTTGGCCAGATAAGGAGTGTGCCAATAAAAGGAATTAGGTAGTGCTGTATATACATGTCTATACGTCTCAACCTTATACACTTGATAACGCGAACTAGAAAGGGACCGATCCATTGCTTTGAGTTACCGACGTATTCGAGTGATCAATTGTTTTAAAATCAATTCATCTATACAATTTCAGCTTTGCACTTGATTGGAGACGAATGACGCTTATCTTATTGATTTTTGTAAACGTTGGAAATATTGTTGGTCGAACTCACAACCCCTGGATTGACAGTCCGCGTCGCTACCGACAGAGCTACTGGAGCTCGGCAGGGCAGGCAGAACTGCCGTTACACTGTTAGCAAAAGGCTAATTCGTTCGAGGACTCGGTTCTAATTAAATGATATATACGAATTATCACATACGCGAATCCGCTGTGGTGTAAGCGTCGGGGATTTGAAACCGGGTGTCCCGGGTTCGATCCCCAGTCGCGGCACTACGGTCATGGCGGAGTGCCTTTGAGCAAGGCACATTTTCTAGCCTAGTACTGGTTGTTTACCTAGGGATCATGAATAAGTGAAACTGTCGCCGTGATATATAACTGAAATAATGTTGAAAGCGGCGTAAACCAAAATAAAACAATCACATGCTCACGTTATCGCGAGTCGACTGTAACACAGGATTTCTTAATTCAAACCTACCCTACATAAAATATGTAATACTAAAACATTTCGAGAGAAAGGCTCATTACGAACACATTCTCCTTTCCCCGCAATGTTTTTATTAAGTTCTTCGGTTGCCGATGTGTCATTCATATATAGGGCTTAAGGTGGTGATGACAGTTTACAAATGTAAATCGGGAATCGAGTGACGGAAAATACCGGGTTTTAACGGTTTCTTTGTGGTTCGTGTTACAAAACAAATCACCTTAACGTCATCCAGTCATATTAATACATGTTTAAAACATTTTGAGAAAATACAATATTTTTGTTTCTTCTAGAAACACGGTTGGTTTTATTATTTTATTGTTCTCCCTTTTTATCACTGTCTTGTTTGGGTGGCGGTTTGTTGTACTGTTCGAGAATTGTTTGCGTGCTACATGGAAACAAGTATATAAACATTGAAAGAAAAAACCGCTATCTAGAAGCTTAAGGGTGAAATGGTCAAGAGGTGACAGTCGTCGGATTAAAACAGATCACAACATAGACCAATGAAATCCAATCAGCTTTGACATCAACATCTGTCAGTAAATGTCACATGATCTCACATAGAACGTGATCACATTTTTAGGTTCCAAAACGTTGTCCCTAAATTGGCGCGTTTGTCTTGATAAGGCGACAAAACGTGGTCACCTATCCGTCCTCTCTGTCTTTCAGTTTGTCTGTATATCCTTTAGACATATTCCTTTTCTGGCACGAGACAAATTCACTTCAATTTTTCCCGTTTATATGTATTATTCTTCCTATTAATAAAATAGTAAGTAAAACAACCCGGGACAGCGCTAGAATAATGTGCCGGCCACGGGCTGAGATCGATCCTAGGATAAGCTTTAATTTCTACCAAAATTACCACTCAGTCTATTCGGAATTGTATGTAAGACCGTCATTTATTAACTGAAACTATTAACGTTTTACGGAATTACATAGCATTCGTATACAAAATACTTATATGGCTGCAGAAGTATTGATGCAAGTATTCGTCGTACATTAACCAACCATGAATGGTTATCGTACATTAACACAGACTATTGAAGGTTACGATAGTCGTACATAAACCGACAATTGGAGGTTACGACAGTCGTACATAGATCGACAATAGATGTTACGAAAGTCGTACAGAAACCGACCATTGGAAGTTACACGAGTCGTACATAAACCGACCATTGGAGGTTACGAAAGTCGTACATTTACCAACCATTGGTGGTTACGAAATTCGTACATAAACATGTTGTGTTATAAATTGGCATACATATATATAGTCAGTATTAACCGTCCCAATCAACAATTGGGGTAATACTTAGCCATTTCCCTCATACAGACACTTTCTGACGCCTCTACAGCATATGACTTTTGATAACATCTTGACAAAAGGAGAAATGGTTCATGCTGAGCCATTTCTCCTGTTTGCCACAATGTTTTCAATTTTATTCAATATTTATTCTCTCATTTATGGACATTTTTCGCGTGTTTGCCCGTATGTATTTTAAAACGTTTGTTGCAGATTTTGACGTAGGTGGGAAAGGTTTAACTCTAAGCTCACCTTTTGTGTTTGTTGACTCGCTGCCTCTATGTATATACATGTATATACTGTTGTGTGTTCTATTGGTGGAAAATATACGCCACGTATGTTGAAATGACATCTACCAGTCATCCGAAATAATCAATACTCGAGCCGGAGTTTCAACTCAAGAACCCTAGATTGATAGACCTCGGGCTTTACCGACGGATCTACCGCAGATCTACGTGCAATATACAGCAAATTTGAATAGCACCCAGCCAGATCGTTTGAATAACAACAGACAACTAGAAATCATGACGCATTGAATGAATATGCAAACTTGTGCAAGTTCATGATGCAGACTATTCTCTAGAAGCTTGCAGTTGAAGAAGCACTTTTGTTATTTGAGCTTAGACAAAAACAGGAAAGATTACTTTCGTGAGATAATCAACCTTACCCGAGTTACCTTTCTTTATACAATTTATGTTGCTTTTCTTTATACATTCTTTTCGTTTCTTTACATAAACAGTATATGCATGTTTTAAAATGAAATTTCGAACTTTGAATTTTTTGAGTGTATTGCAAGTTCTAAGAATATCAAGATGAAAGGGTTGCGTTATTCAGCCAGCATATAATGGAAATAATAGAATGGACGACTGATATGTTCCCACCAATATATCGCTAATTATTAAAAAGAAACCTATCGTGTGGGTATTCAAAATCAACAATTTGATGGACTTTATTTGAATAAATTTACAATTAAGACATTAAAATTTCCAATTTTGTTACTGTGATGTAACATTTAGAACTCGGTAAAGTACTAACTACTGTATATGCATTTACACATGTTATGCACATTGTAATGTACATTTGATTATGAGGGATGCAACTTAAAACTTACTTAAACATATTGTATATTGTGTATTCCAGGCTGGAGGCCTTTATAACGTTAAATAAATATATTGAATCGTCTCACTAAGGGTTTGAGTGTCAAATAAGGTTTTTGGAATGTGTAATCTAGATACATGAGTCGTCCCGCGAGAAAACCAACATCATGGCATCTGCGCTATGTAGCGACCAGATCAGCATGCGCTGTCTGCGCAGACTGATCCGGGACGACACATTCCGTCTCAGAGGCATATAGTTATAGAGAAATGATTATTGAACAAAACATTCACAGGATGTGAAACGGGTCTGTCCGGGTTAGCTTGCGCCACATGCTTAGGCTGATCAGGGTCGACACTTTACGCAGTGACCATATTGTTGATTTTCTCGCGGGCGGCTCAATTTTACTTATATACAGACTTTTTGCAAATTATACTGAAATTCACAAATCTTTTTGTGTATATGGCACAAAAGTTTTAACCAAATTGACTATTCAATTCAATAAGTACAAAGTACAAAGTAGCCACATGTGAATACACTAAACTTTGCCCCATCTCTTTTACATCTTATAGTACACAAGTAAAATGTTAAATAGGCCTTTAGCACGATTAGTTGCGACCCCCACCCCCTTTAATTATTAGATAATTCGGTTATCGCCAGTGAGGATAAGTACGAAAAGTGATGTCAACAAAGCATACTTTGACCAAGTCCACTAGGCTCGCTGATTTAATTGTATCATCGGGACCTACATAGCCAAGTGATAACTGTCTTTCTTGAACCAAATAATCCACACAGCATGCTTCACAGGAAAAATATATAACAAGGACCGACATAGCCAGGTGTTAACTGACTCCCTCGAACCCATAATCCACACAGCATGCTTCCCAGGTAAAATATATAACGGGAACCTACATAGCCATGTGTTAACTGACACCCTCGAACCAAAAATCCACACAGCATGCTTCCCAGGTAAAATATAAAACGGGGATCTACATAGCCAGGTATTAACTGACTCCCTCGAACCAATAATCCACACAGCATGCTTCACAGGAAAAAATATATAACGGGGACCGACATAGCCAGGTGTTAACTGTCTTTCTCGAACCAATAATCCACACAGCATGCTTCACAGGTAAAATATATAACGGGAACCTACATAGCCATGTGTTAACTGACTCCCTCGAACCAAAAATCCACACAGCATGCTTCACAGGAAAAAATATATAACGGGGACCGACATAGCCATGTGTTAACTGACTCCCTCGAACCAAAAATCCACACAGCATGCTTCCCAGGTAAAATATAAAACGGGGATCTACATAGCCAGGTATTAACTGACTCCCTCGAACCAATAATCCAGACAGCATGCTTCCCTGGAAAAATAACTTTTTTTGCAAATGACTTGCCAAGACAAGATTCGATCCACGACACCTAGACTCCACGACTCCTGGACTTTTTAATTACCAACGAGGCTATCGCGGCTCAACGCAATCAACAAAGAAAACGTGCCTAAAACTAGCCAACTTCAAGGTATTTGAAAACATTGTAAATCAAGCACAGCATAATTTCCTAGATATTTGATCTAGATATACACTACGCCAATTAGTGGGTTATCTTTGTAATGAGTAGAAAAAGGTTAGGTCACTGTGACATTAATTGACTGACATTTCACGGTGAACTATTTCCTTACAATCAACATCAGTACGGTGTGTTGTATTGCGGTTTTTAGCATCATTTTCGTTATATATATCACGACGACAGTTCAGTTATTCATGATTCCTGGGTAAACAGACCATTACTAGGCGATGAAAGTACATTGTCCACGGACATTACACCATTACCGCCTTAATTGGGGATCGAACCCGGGACGTCCGATTTCAAACCCTCGAATCTAACCGCTCGGCCACGACGGATTTCCACATAGCCCCGGACCATGCTAAGATAAAAGGGGTGGGACCGGAATGCGGACAGTCTCATCCGACTCTTTATCCAAATATTGACAAATAACCACAATTTGTTGGTTCAATAGATCTTCTTCCTTCACTTGGATGAAACACAGGAACCAGCCTTTATCCTATATGTAAACAGTATATATTTTACCTTTACTTGGATTAAACACAGGAACCAACCTTCGTCCTATATGTAAACAGTATATATTTTTCCTTTACTTGGATTAAACCCAGGACCCAACCTTTGTCCTATATGTAAACAGTATATATTTTTTCCTTTACTTGGATTAAACACAGGAACCAACCTTTGTCCTATATGCAAACAATATATATTCTTCCTTTACTTGGATTAAACACAGGAACCAACCTTTGTCCTATATGCAAACAATATAACTTCTTCCTTCACTTGGATTAAACACAGGAACCAACCTTTGTCCTATATGTAAACAATATATCTTTTTCCTTTACTAGGATTAAACACAGGAACCGACCTTTGTCCTATATGTAAACAATATATATTCTTCCTTTACTTGGATTAAACACAGGAACCAACCTTTGTCCTATATGTAAACAATATATATTCTTCCTTTACTTGGATTAAACACAGGAACCAACCTTTGTCCTATATGTAAACAATATATATTCTTCCTTTACTTGGATTAAACACAGGAACCAACCTTTGTCCTATAT
>JAUELF010273060.1:0-10765 GCA_031471495.1 Clinocardium nuttallii | reverse complement strand
CTGGATTAGTCTGCACGGACAGCGCATGCTGATCTGTTCGATACATTACGCAGATGCCATAATGTTGGTTTTCTCGCCGGACGGCTCAATTGTGCTTATTTATTGTCAAGTCATACCTCCACGAAAGTTGTAGCATTCCGACGTATTCTGACAGCTTTCATTCACCACTCTCCTGTAGCCAGCCTGGCACGTGTTAATCGCCTTCTTGTAGACATACGTGGATGTCGCGCAAACACAACGTCCAGTGATTTCGTCGCAGTGCAGCTCCTTTTCACATTTCCAGGTACTATTACATATCTCACCGTGTCCCTTGATGAACGGTGAACGAGCTAGCAAAGCAGTTAAAAGTATTTAGAACGGTTGACATGCACCAGATTGATCACACCTCCTTACTATCGCTTTTATTGTAAATTAGTAAATATACAACTCGACAATTTACACCTTGTTAAGAGCCATCCCAACAACATAATGTATCGACCTAGCCTAGTATTTATTTAATTACCCAATAATCATGAATATGTGAACTGTCGCCGTTATATAACTGAAATAATGTTGAAGATGGCGTAAAACACCGATGAATCAGAAACAAAGTCAAAGGACAGGTCAATAGTAATGAGTGTAGTGTCATGTCAGGGTAGGGGCAGGTAACTCCAGACTAGGAAAAGGGGACATGCTGTTTTAAGAGTTGAATGTAGTTCGCGATAGCAGCCGTGTCCTCAATCCAGGAGAAAAGGTTACCTTAGTGTTTTCTGTTACATGTGTAGGTAACTATATTTTCATGCTTTCCTATTCTAGGTACTATGGTACACCGATACTTCCAAGAGTACCTGGGTTAACGGTATAGATGCGGGCTGTTAATCCCCGGATTGTGAGTTCGAACTCGAGCTCGGATAACATTCGATCCGCTGTTTAACAATGCGACAAGCATCATTCATCTTGGGCGCTAACAGTATTTATTTCGCCTCCCACGAAAGTCTAGCAATTTCATATTTAAAGCCTGTCACGTGCGCACACCCTATATTTCTATATGGTGTGAGTAACTTTCATAGGAGGTGAGTAAATTTCCATTTATTATACCTCACGTGACTTTGTAACGTTAAATTCTCATATACTCATCATGTGCAAGTTCTTACTGTCTATAACGTCACCGTTTAGACGCGCGTGCCATGTAACATTATACTGTTCATATGCAGTGTTATATTGAATGTCCATGTTCACCTCAAAATCAGGGTACAGAAAAAATGGAATAAGTTTGTAATTTGTTCGGTATAATAAAATAAATATTGCATGGCTTCCAGTGTGACAGTACATATTGTCAACATTCGGGTAAATACTGTTAACCTCGGCTTCGCCCCGGGTAACATTATCATCCTCATGTTGACAATATGTACTGTCACACTGGAAGCCATGCACTATTTATATACTATCTCACAATATGTACTGTCACACTGGAAGCCATGCACTATTTATATACTATCTCACAATATGTACTGTCACACGTGAAGCCATGCACTATTTATATACTATCTCACAATATGTACTGTCACACTGGAAGCCATGCGATATTTATATAATAACAAATTCGATAAGCGGTGACGACCAGTGCATATATTCGTCTCATAGTAGCCTAGAGCAGTTGATATGTGGTAGCAGCCAGTGCATTCAGACAGGGCAATAACATATTCGATACGTGGTTACATCTAATGCTTATATACTCGTCTCATAGTGAACTAGAGTGAACTAGAGCAGTCGATATGTGGTAACAGCCAGTGCATTCAGACAGGGCAATAACATATTCGATACGGGGTTACATCTAGTGCTTATATATTCGTCTCATAGTAGCCTAGAGCAGTCGATATCTGGTAGCAGCCATTGCATTCAGACATGGCAATACCACATTCGATACGGGGTTACATCTAGTGCTTATATGCTCGTCTCATAGTGAACTAAACCAGTCGATAAGTGGTAACAACTAACTTCCATTCAGACAGGGCAAATTCAATAACATATTCGATACGGGGTTACATCTAGTGCTTATATGCTCGTGTCATAGTGAACTAGAGCAGTCGATATGTGGTAACAACCAGTGCTTTCAGACAGGGCAATAATACATTCGATACGGGGTTACATCTAGTGCTTATATACTCGTCTCATAGTGAACTAGAGCAGTCGATATGTGGTAACAGCCAGTGCAGTTAGTCAGTGTAATAACTTACATGTACATGTTCATTCGATAAGTGGCTACAAACAGTGCATTAAGTTAGTGTAATAATATATTATACATTCGATAAGTGGTTACAACCAGTGCATTCGAATTAGTGATACGTTACTTCGCGGTATCGAATCCAGCAATGAAATATGTTTAAACATGTGTAATAACATCGATTTCAAAACAGACTTTGAACTTATATTGACCACGCTAGATGCATTTTCTTTATCAGAACGTAGCTATCACTGGGATTACCCTTAAAGAAAACCAACAATATAACAATTGCGACAAGTGAAATAACCAGATCACCATGCGCTTTCAAACATATTGATGTCGGTATTCACTTTTCGCCAGTAAGTCTCAGAAGGTTTCCAAACAACAATGTGCATTTGGATAATAAAGCATGGTTACGCAGGCAGATATTTATCCAAACTAGTCACAGATAGAATAAGGTTGGTGTTCTTGGACCAACCTACGATAGAATTACCCGTTTGCAAATCTTTGATGCCTGTTGCACTATCGTTCTCTCTATCATCCTTCTCTGCATCGCACTGGTTGAGTTCGATAGCTGTGTCCTGGTCAACTCTCTGTCTTGTCCACCACGTCAGGTCAACGAGCTTTAAAATGTAACAATTACAACAATCAATGGCCGTACAAATGGACCGTAAACAGTGTAATGCATGTAATGGATGAATACCAATCTAATTATTTTAGAACAATCCAAGTTCTTCAGTTCGTAAAATAACACAAACACGCTAGCGAAAATCAATTGCAAGAAATATTCTTTTGAATGTTTTGGTTTTAGTTACATTTAATTCGCAGAATTAGTTAATGATATTATATCGCATAATTTTCTTGTATTACTTCTCGACAATAAATATTCCTTACACAAAAACGTGTTAGAATATTGGTCAACTTGTGGGGATTCTGATAATACGGACCAAGTTGACAAGCTTAACCTTCACTGTTCAGAAATGACCCGTCCCGCGAGAAAACCAACATTATGGCATCTACGTAATGTATCGAACCAGATCAGCCTGCGTAGTCCGGGTAGACTGATCCGGGCCGACATATGATTCCGTCTCAGTGGGATATAGGTATAGACTATAGAGTAATGATGCCTGAAACAGAAAATCCACAAGAGGCGAAAAGTGTCTATCCGGGTAAACCTCTGCGACATGCTTAGACTAATCAATGCCGTTACTTCACGTGAGTCCACAATGTTGGTTTTCTCGCGGGACGGCTCAAATGTTAAATTGTACCTTTTCCCATGGACGGGCTCATAATGATATTTAACTTATTAACGGAAAAACAAGATAACAACTCAAACTTATAAATCTAATTAGTAAATAATTAGACCAAATCAAATCATTGCATTTCTATATCTATTTTTGCTTTTAGAAAGCCACAGTAATAATACAATATATTCTGGGACAACCCTCTTATATTTCAAGTGTCTTCAATGTTCAAAAGCTACTTACACAATCCAAGATTAAATAATGTATTGCTATGGATTAGTTGCAATGCCTTACCAAATTACATTTACACTAAGCCAGCAATTCAATACGATACGGTCGAAATCTGAAGACATGGGTTCGAGACCCAGTTAGGACATAACAAAACTTTTGAAACTGATAGAAGTAGCTTCTCTCCTCCTTGGTGCTCATGGTTGCGGGGGTAGCACTACGAGTCGTAATTTACGACTGATACGCTGGTTTCAGAATAAGCTTACCAGCGGTACTATTAATACATCAACGAAATGCTGTATTATGACTGAAATGCTATTTAAAGCGGCGTAAAACACCATTCTAACGAATCAATTAGATACATATTGTAGTCAAAATACCTCCAAATAAAGAAAATACGAATGCGATCTTTGCAATGACGGTTGGCGTAAAATTATAAGAAAGAATGAAATTGTTTTGTGAAAAACAGCACAAAAGAAAATAGTACTGAGTTGCATAAATTTCTGTTTCACAATCAATGTTTGTGCAAATAACGACAACTATTGGTTCTATGAGCGAAATAGATTAAACATTACCTCATGTTTCGTTCTTCGTTTCGTTACCAAACTGATGCCAGTGATCACGAAAGCCGTAAATAGTAACTCTATCTGGACGGAGTATGTAAAGTGAAGCCTTGTCAAAATGGCGGGTCTGTTTCCGGTCACACCACACGGCGTCGGCGGGAAAATCAACTCGCATACGAGTCGAAGGATACCAAGCGTGTGTCCAGCAAGAAGGCCATATAACGCTCCCTTAATTAAAACAAAAATACTAGATAAAAACTCAAATGAAGAAATATAGGAAATTAAAAACGTGTCGATTCCTACAGCCTCTATGTCAAAGTTTAATTGATTTGAAATAAACGTGTTTTTCACCGGCATTGCAGTTAAATCATGTCTGACCTCAGGTCGCTCAACCAGAGGTCGCACCGTTGGTATGAGCAATTCCCACAGAATGATCAGTATCACCATTGGATTCAGACCAAGTACCGTAATATCGCGAGGCCGGCGCTCTACATCCTGGACATTCCCACATTGCTTATAATAATTGAATTGTTAAATGTATTGGTATACACGCCGAACCCGTTGATGTCATCATTTACATTTTGATTTAATTCATTAAGATAACACTAAACCACATACAGGTGAAGCATCCCTTACACATTTTTGAAAGAAAGAAACACAATGCTATCAATTTCATAGTTAAAATCGAATATGAAACGTGTTCTTACTACTTCTTTTAGTCGCTCTGGATGTCTGCTACCTACCAATCAACCAGTACTCGTGCAGAAGATGTAGAAACACTCCTAGATGTCTCGTCTTTTCATATGGGATTCGAACATGGGTCCTCCAACTTAACAATACCCATACGTCAATTATTCCAATTTTGTTTACAAATTTAACATTCGATTTCAAAGTAATATAAATGGTAATATACCGCTTCAGTGGTCCGGCTTGAGAAAACTGACAGAATAAACAATACTCCAACAGGGGAACCAAGATAACCAGCCACGGATACCATATACACGAAGAGTCGACCGTTCTGAAATTCTTTAATCATTGGCACCCAAAGAATGGCCAATACACACATAACTATGACAAACAGTCTGAAATAAAAACAAAATACAACAATTGAATACTTGTCCAAGCTATCTTTTAACCGTATTCCTGCTGATTTCATCAACTTGTCTCATCGTCTCTTATGTTTGACAAATTCTTACAAGTTAAAGGTCTTACGTTTAAGTTAAAGGAATAGTCTTTACGCAATGTAGACCAATGAATAAAACTAGAATAACCGAAATCTAAATATTTATATTCGGTAACAGACTTAACCCCAATTACTACAAACGTTTAGCCGAGGTGGCTGTCTGAAGTAAATGCTGATTGTTCTTACCGTCCAACAAGGAGCAGTTCTCTTTGTCGAGCGACCGGTCTTATTTTTCTCCAGATATCCATGGTAAAGACCGTGCTGGCGCTGTTAAAGATGGACGTCAATGAACTCATTATGGCTGACAACATTACAGCCATCAATAAACCGCGCGCTCCTGCAACATATATTTAAATAAATGTTTAGTTTCTCGAATGTCTCATTTATTATTATCACAATAATTGACATGCTATAGCATCAGATTCATCTCCTGGGAAGTTGGATACGTTAAACAGACATATACTATGGTTACGGTGCTGACTGACTGCACATCTTCAGGGAATAACATATAAAACCAAGTTTGCAATTGATGTCTTATAATGGCAAACAATTAATTTCTGACATTAAATACAAACAAGTTTACACAAACACAATTGTTCAGTTATATTCCCTTGAAAAGTTACAACTTACTACTGATCCATTTATCCTGACACCAGCTCGTCAGTCGCAATGCTAACTCCGCAACCCTGAGCGTCAAGGGGTCGGACCCGCGACTTCTCGCATCCGAAGCGGATGCTCTACCACTACACCACCGAGTCAATGCTATGGTAAATATATTCTCTTATATCTCTTAAAAGAGCATGTGTCTGTCAGATACGTATACAATATAAACATGAGCATATAGCTCGAACAGCGTGGATCGCATGTCACTTGACACAAAACATTAATTTCTACAGACGATAAACACTCTTGGGACACTATTTAGGCCTCCTTTTCCCTAGTCCCGATTAGACTACTAGTAAATCACAGTCGTATTAGACTACTAGTAAATCACAGTCGTATTAGACTACTAGTAAATCACAGTCGTATTTGGAGCACACTATTATCCTGACCCTTACCCCTGATACAAAGATGAACATTATTGTTGAAACAGTTTTCATAAAATAAGCCGTCCCGCGAGAAGACCAACAATATGGCCTCTGCGTAATGTATCGATCCAGATCCGACTGCGTTGTCCACACAGACTGATCAGGGGCGACACATTCCGCCTCAGGAAAATAGAGGTATAGAGTAATGATTTCTGAAACAGAAAATCCACATGAGGCGAACACTGTCTGCCCGGATAAGCCTGTGCGGCATGCGTAGGTTGATTCGGATAAATACTTTACGAAGAGTTCATAGTGTTGGTTTCTCGCGAGACGGCTCAACTATAGAATTAATTGTATGACAATACGCATGCTTAGTTAAAAGCACATAGCTACAATGTCTATATATATGATATGTTAATGTATAAGTATTAACAAAGGTCAATGTCAGGTCGATGTTGCTAAGGTATACTTGCAGCGAGCGGCGTCACACACAAATGAATACTATACTTACCGATAGGTAAAAGTTCCATGACTAATTTAGGATAAGCAATATTACTGCATCCCACCGGATTATCGCAAACAGCCTTGCAAATATCCGGGTCCGTGCAGCCAACCTCATCTGAAAGTTGAAACACATGAGGCTATGTGATTAATCCTTATCGCAAATTACATTTCTCATATTGGTATCATAACTCTTGACTTTTGACGAGTTCTTGCAAATCTATGGTATATAATTTGATAAGATTTGATAGATGTGAAGCAACTTATAGGACACCAAGATAATTCAATTTAATTCGTGTATTGTATTCCTTAATCATCAAATAGGTTGGTATTAATGAATCAGCATTGTAATAAGTTATTTTTTCTCACGATATATTCTGTCAGTTTCGTTTGTTACAGTTATGGCTAACATTCTTTTCGTAACTATTTACCTGGAAACAGAATACGGCTGATCATTCCAGGTAGGATAAGAAAATACAAGGGTAAGATCTTTAACGTTCCTGCCAATAAAGCGCCTCCTTTCGCATGAGACAACGACTTCGCCGCCAGAGAGCGCTGCACAATCAACTGAAACGAATTCGGAATATGTATTATTCCAAAAGTCTCGCCATGACTGAACTTTTTAGAACAGGGAGTTCTCCGCAAATACGAACCTGAGCGTAACTATTACACGGTAAAGTAATGCAGGTCCCCTAAATCTAAGGATCCAAATAGATACACTGCTTAACATATGTTCTTGAAACAGTTTGTGTTTATTAAGCAAATAAAGCAGAGCCAGATGCGCTGGCTGATCTGGATATATACTGGTCGCAAATGAATTAAGGCTGATTTTCAAACAGCACCGCTCATTTATAACATTTTCCTGTATGTGTTGTCCAGGAACGTTAAACATGAACCGGATGTGTATATCTATAAGTCGCATTTCACTATTTACATTACTTGCAATTAAAATGGCAATACATGTCATTTAGCGATATATGCTCCCTTGCAATGAAAAGATCGTTAAATCCAATTAGCGGAGAAACGTGAGTGGGTGCCAGTAGGATGCTTCCGGCATGGGTTGTATAAATCCAATGCGTGTCTGGTATAGAGTTAGAGTTACTGTTGCTGGTATAGAGGTAGAGTTACCATTGACTAGGCTTGATCTCCTATGCGCAAGTACTGCTTGTCAGTCCGGGGCTAGGGACTGACATGCCTGCCGCGTTGTAGTATTATGTTATTAAAGGTCTTTATTGAAACAAGCAGCTGTGAATTTACCTAGTGATTCATTATACCACATAGGGTCATCTAAAAAAAACTGGAAACATAGTTAAAGAAAGACAATGACTGCGTTTTCTGAACACACCATTATAGTTTTTCTTTAGTAAGTAAATATGTACATATAATCGCAACATAAGATGTGCACCAATGATACAGAATATCAGGAACGAAAGCGTGTATGCACATAAAGTAACGTTCTAGTACCACGATGCAAACAAGACCATGTATAAGTCATTGATTAAAAGTTAATAGAAAATGTAAATTGTATAACTGCTTTTAAATTTACATAATTAATTCAATGGCCCATCTTACCTAATTGAAATATAAATGAAAAACTGATGTTGCAGCATAAAAGAACTCGTTCTAATTACAGGTCAAATAAATAATTTATACTTTTTAAATTTTATCACAGGCTTTAGTTGAAATTGCTACAGAATAATGAGAACGAATTGTCGATGATCAAGTTCAAATGAGATTGAACATTTATAGAAGTCATCTTCGCCTTTCGAACCGACTAGATTGAAGTGAAGCCTATTTGTAATAATGCATGGCTGTATCCAAGAGAAAATCTGAATCTAAAAGTCTTTCGTTTGCACACCTCCATCTGACACGAAGAAGCATGTACGTTGAACACACAGTTCACGTGCATCAACGTGAATCACAGAAGGCTTACCTGGTCACAGCACCAATGCCAGATACCTCCTATCGAGGCCTGGAGTACGAGACCCGGCCATGGCTGATCGCCGGTCACCGGATCCTGGAACACGTGAAATGCATCCGGTCTGGGTAAACCACAGGTTGTATTGTTGCTATGGTGACTGGGAATGGAATCGAAATACAAACGTTCGATGTTACTATAACCTCCGATTTTAATGAAACCTGAAAAGGTAACATAATACGAGTCATGCAACACAAGAGGTATTTGGCTAACAGGAACTACTGACCTATGTTATCTGAAACATAATACGAGTCATGCAACACAAAAGGTATATGGCTAACAGGAACTACTGACCTATGTTATCTGAAAAGGTAACATAATACGAGCTATGCAACACAAGCGATATTTGGCTAACAGGAACTACTGACCTCTGTTATCTGAAAAGGTAACATAATACGAGTCATGCAACACAAGAGATATTTGGCTAACAGGAACTACTGATCTATGTTATCTGAAAAGGTAACATAATACGAGCTATGCAACACAAGCGATATTTGGCTAACAGGAACTACTGACCTATGTTATCTGAAAAGGTAACATAATACGAGTCATGCAACACAAAAGGTATATGGCTAACAGGAACTACTGATCTATGTTATCTGAAAAGGTAACATAATACGAGTCATGCAACACAAAAGGTATATGGCTAACAGGAACTACTGACCTCTGTTATCTGAAAAGGTAACATAATACGAGCTATGCAACACAAGCGATATTTGGCTAACATGAACTACTGACCTATGTTATCTGAAAAGGTAACATAATACGAGCTATGCAACACACAATGTATTTGGCTAACAGGAACTACTGACCTATGTTATCTGAAAAGGTGCCATAATACGAGCTATGCAACACAAGCGGTATTTGGCTAACAGAAAGTACTGATCTATGTTATCTGAATTTGTCACGAGTACTAGTTACTCCGGGTACGGACATCGACGATGCATAAGTTGTAGGATATATTGAACGCTGCGAACTACATTATTATACATGTACATGTCAACTTGACGTACAGTCGTTACAGTATTACATGTGACGCTTTCACGTTGATATGTGACACTTATATTTATACATGTGATGATATCCTTAATACACGTGACGGTATTAACATTTTATGTGGCAGAAAGTCATTATATTATATTATGTGTGGTGGATTTAACATAAAGTGTGATTGTTTTACCCTAAATAATAGTGTGTGACACTTTTAGTTATACATGTGACGGTTTTTCATTATATGTGACAGTAAGTTCATTCCATGGGGTGGAGTCAACATTACGTGTGGTAGTTTTAACTTGATGTTTGACACGTTTGTTATTATATGATACGGTGTTAGCGTTATGTGACCGAATCGTCATTCCATGTTGTGGAGTCCATATTACGTGTAGTAGTTTCACCATTATATTGGACACGTTTGTTTATACATGTGATGACACCTTAGATATATGTGACGGTTTCATCATTATATCTCACAGAAATTTATCTTCGTTAAATATGTCACCATACGTTTGAGGAATATAACGCTCTATGTAATAATCGCATATAGTAAACCTTTCCCCCATACGACAATTCTGCAGCAGACGACTTTGAACATATTTTGTCAAAAAATAGAAAATCTCCATAATTTGCCTATGACAAAAAATGGAAAATATTGTGGCAAAAGGAGAAATTGCACGTTTTGTGCAATTTCTTCTTTTTGTCACTGTGTTTTCAAAAAGCCGCATGCTGCAGAGGCGTCAGAAAGCGTCTCAATGAGGGATAGGGTTAAATGTGTCATCATCATTGTTATGTATAAACAAAAGCGTCACGAATCAAGGTAAAACTATCACATGGACTGTTT
>JAUELF010273050.1:0-10765 GCA_031471495.1 Clinocardium nuttallii | reverse complement strand
ACTATGTTTTCAAAAAGCCGTCTGCTGCAGAGGCGTCAGAAAGCGTCTATATGAGAGAAAGGGTTAAATGGTAGTTATTTTATATAAAGATAAAATGCTCTGATTATTAATCATTCGCTTGGCTCGTTTGTCGATTGTTAATGATGTCATAACTAAATGTGCGTAGAGTTTAATGTAACATATTTGCTTGTCACGCGTGAGACCAGGTTTCGATTTCCGGTAGCGGATTTTTTTTAAAATAAATTATAATTATCTTTTTCATTTTTGTCTGATAAATTGCCCTTTTGTCATTCGACACCGCAACAAACTCCTTCAAAATGCTAGGATTTTAAAAGATTTCAAAAGCAATACATTTAAAACTTTTCACCTAAGCGTTGGGAAACACTTTAAGAAATTGATTACTTCCTTAGTGTGATGTTTTACGTCGCTTTTTACAATATTTCGGTTATATAACGACAAAGGAAATGTAGACAACATAGGGTTTTATTCTTCTGCTTTGATAGTAGGATTGGACTCTCAATATATTTATCATTGTAACGACTTTTTTTATTTTGATATAACATATGTGTTAATTGCATAACACACTTGGCTACAATCCACTGTATGCTTAGCAGAAACTATCCAGATAGCAGATGCGCATATGTATGTCAAATGTTAGTATGTCGATAGACCATCATACTGTATGTACAGTGTTTTGCCTTCAACTCTTTTATCATTCAATATATGGACGTTACAAAGTGCTATTGCAAAGTTTAGAAGTTAGACTTTTGTGATCGTTAAATCCATGTCCAAATGTGATCTGCAGTTAACCCCTTGCTGTGAGTACTTTTAGTGCTTTGACTGTAGGTAAGCCGCCGTAAGAACATACATACATGTATTTCAATTGCTTAAAGAGTTTCTGATCGAACTTGTCATGTTGCTGGCATTTTGAAATAGTTCCCTTCATTGCCTTAACCTACGCATCATCTTAAAGCAGAACAAATTGTTAAACCAATCAAAGAAGTAAGTAATAAATTATCAATATTTCAAACCCTTAACTGCTGGGAGAGCTTTTAACAGTATAAATGGCTGAAATTTGAATAGTGGGTGGAGCTATGAAGCAGAATGAATGTATATTGTTTTATGGCGCATCGACAGCTAAGGTCATTTAGCGCGCAATTAAATTTAATTATTCATGATCCCTGGGTAAACAAACCAGTACTAGGCTAGAAAATGTGCCTTGCCCAAGGGCACTCCACCGTGACCGAATTGCCGCGATCGGGGATCGAACCAGGGACACCCTTTTTCGAAATCCCCGACGCTAACCACTCGACCACAGCAAAAGGAGAAAATATCATTATGAGCAATATTTCCTTTTCTAAAAGTCACCTTCAGAAAGCTTCCACATGTGTGAACAGGTTTAATTAAATTAGCTCTTATCCCACTGCGCCCTGAACAACCTTTTGCTTTTTTAAGGAATGAAACACTTTAAACTACACTTGCCATAAGTGTAGACCAAGATCAGCCTGCATTTTTATTTTCATCCTGGTCTACATTCTATGGCTACTTATAATTTCGCAATACTAAGTAGACTCATTCATGAGTAGATAAAAACCTGTCATCAACCAGGGACCATAAAGGTTCAATCCAATTCTGCTCAATACATATTTTTCTACTTTTGTCAAAATGTTTTCAAAATTTGTCTGCTACAGATGCATCAAAAAGGGTGGTTTACTTACCTTAAAATTAATGACATTTTCAAGATACGAACTACCATTGTTCATGTACCAGAAGTGTAAATATTTCGTTGAAACTTCAGGAACTCCAAATGTAAAAGTGTAACTTGTATTAGATTCTCCATATTTTGCATCCCCAATAAGTTGTCCTGAAAAGTTAAAAGGAAATAACTCATTTCTAAGCACATATAAAAGTGTTTAGTTGCCCTTTCCCTCATAAAGAGGCTTTCTGGCGCCTCTGCAGCAGACAGCTTTTTGAAAACATGGTGACAAAAGAAGAAATTGTAAAAAAAAACGTGCAATTTCTCCTTTTGCCACAATGTTTTCTGCTTTAAGTCATAGCTTACCCAGTCAATTACAGAGAATTTTCATATTTTGACAAAACATGTTCAAAGTTGTCTGCTGCAGAATTGTTGTATGAGGGAAAAAGTTAAACTATAGATAACATAAATTATGTTGAGAATGGTGTAAAATCCCTTCAACAAAATATAAGTGCATATACAACAAGATCTGTCCGCAAGACAGCATGCTCGACTATTTGGCCATTTGATATATAGTCAACAGTTGTTACTGAGATAGTGGCTTGATAGTTTAAAACTTTAAATCAAGTTGGATTAGTCTTGTCTGAATAGCATCTGCTGTTTGTGAGAAAAGGCCCTGCCAACATTTCTAATAATGGCCATTATTTACAATAAATTCAGTCAGGAGTTACCTAACCTGATTGTTTCATACCTTTACAGACTATATAAGTTTTAAATCAATCCCTTAGTGGTTACTGAGAAATGTGTATGATAGTACCAATCATGCAAAACTTAAACACATTTTCAAATTCAAACATGGGTCATAATGTGTACTATATTCAAACAAGAGTTACCTAACTTGACTGTCTGACACCCCTGACGACATGAATGAAGCTTCAGGTCGATATCATAAGTCGTTACGTCCATGATTGTAGCTTGCATGTAAAACTTTTACCAAATTTCAAAGTCCAAAAAGGTGCATAATTGTGTCAAAATCTGATATAGAGTTATGGGACTTGTACTATAAGGTCTTTGATGAAGGCCAAGAAATGTGTGAAGTTTCAAAGCAATAGCATCTGTGGTTTTTGAGAAAAATTGTCCAAAAGGGGCATAATTGTGTCAAAAGC
Source organism: Clinocardium nuttallii (assembly GCA_031471495.1). NCBI lineage: Eukaryota > Metazoa > Mollusca > Bivalvia > Cardiida > Cardiidae > Clinocardium > Clinocardium nuttallii. The sequence goes on along the minus strand of JAUELF010273050.1, from coordinate 7,903 downwards.
TGATGTAGAGTTATGTGACTTGTCCTGCAAGGTCAGTTGATGATGTCCAATACATGTGTGACGTTTCAAAGCAATAGCATATGTGGCTTGTGACACACAAAGCCTTGCATGCAAAACTTTTAAGTTTGAAGACCGACGCTGATTTCGACACCGATACGCAAGCACCATATTCTTTGAATAGTCAAGCTAAAAAGTGTCTCAAACTGATATTATAATCAGTCAGTGTATTATGTTTTAAAATTGATCTACAACACAGTCCTGAGATGTCATCGATATCAATAAACAATTAAACCTTTCCCATATACAGATGCCTCTGTAGCAGAGAATTTTTGAAAATATTTGACTACAACACTAAACAGAACTTCCTCAAAATGAGCATTTTGTCCTTTGTCACAATGTTTTCAACTTTTTTTTTATATATTATACCTGCATTTATATAGATTTTCCATGTATTTGCTGAAGCTTTATATATCGAAGTCGTCTGCTGCAGATGTGTTGTATTTATGCTCCCTCATACAGACACTTTCTAATGCCTCTCCTCACCTTAAATTTGTCCTTTTGACACAATGTTTCCAACTCTTTTTTAAATAATCAGCATTTCTTTGTGGGAAAAGGTTTAAAACAATTAAAGTCATAAATACCTTGAGCTATTTTCCAGACCCTTTCTGTGGAGCATGTGTCACTCATCAGAGAAGAGCAGACATCCAGGCTATCAAAGGAACATGGACTAGCTGGATATTCTACATACAAAAGGTGTACCAAATTGTTATCAAATAGACACAAAAAAAAGGGTTGGCAATATTACTTCATCCTTTAACTCATACATCGGCTTTCTGATGCCTTTGCAGCAGACAACTTTCGAGAACATTGTGGAAAGGGGGGAAATTGAGCAATTTCTCAACATATCACAATGTTTTCATCTCTATTCATTTATTTTATTTTCATTTACAGAGCCTTTTAACATTTTTGTCTTCAAAGTCATCTGCTGCAGATTTGTTGTATGTGAGTAAGTGTTTAATGTTCTAGTATATATATATATATAAAGTAGTCTTCTCTATCCGTATTAATAAAACAACATTAAACAACAAAACACCCATATGCAAGTACCAGACGCGTGTCTATTTAATGAACGAATAAGCAGTTTAAACAGTGAATTTTATATACATGTGACAGTGTAATACGAGTTGACGTATCGTATTTATGTTTTACATATAACCTTTCAATTTCGAAATAAAGCAGTTTTTGTATTTTTGGAAATCCGTCTAGCCCAGGAACGACCAGAGATAAAATTCATTGTATGGAAAAACTCTGGAAACCTGTGTCAGTTTGTCAATGACAGATTTGAATGTTAGACATCATTCTATGCAATTTGGTTATGTTAACCGTGAAATAACTATCTGGAATTTGATATGCACTGCTTGCTATCGTCCGGTAGAATGACCATTCCCCGCCAAATCACGAACATTATATACCCAAAATTCCCGCCAAATACCTTGCTACCCGTGCACCCAAGCGCTTACGTATAATCCTTGTGTATACGCTACGCGAAGACAAATAGTTCACGCTATTCTACGAAACGCGTGAAATAGATAGTAGGTTGCAGAGGAATAAAAGGGCGACAACAATGAACAAATAATTATAATAGCCTACATGTATATTAATAATAATAAAAAATGCCTGTTGTGACCAGGATCGAACCCTGGTCTCCCGTGTGCTCAGCGCCACCTTTACCTTTGCACCAATGTGCCTATATGATTACTGCCGTAAATTTATACAACTTTATACGATTTGTTATCAATAAGTCGTAATTCTTTGCTGATTTTGTAATAATGCAATAATCTAATGCACTGATTCCAGTCTAGCTTTCAACAACGAGGAACTTGATTGTCTGTGTTTGTTTTTGAGTTTGGTTCTCGGTTTTAGAAAATATTGACATTGTAAAACGTATGAGGCAGGTAACCATATTTAGTGGAATGGTTCTATGATTCTACGGGGTTTATGCTTGTTCGAATAAAGAGAAAACCATACTGTTTAGAATAGGAAATAAACATACATTGAAATAATATACCGGCCTTGGTCTTTTTTGAGAACTTGTTTTTGAACATGTAAAACTCCCACATGCATATAGAGTGTAAAGGGATGTTTTAACTTCAATTAATAAACTTAAAAAAGAACAAACAAAATAATCCCGATATTTGGTCACACTGGCAGGTCTATAAATCTCCTTGTGCTAAAATTAATGGCGGCTTACAATAAATAGAAACACACTGTGTTGTACTGCTATCAGAGAGGTTTTACTGTTTTAGGTATCAGGTTACATAATTTAATTAAGAATTTCCAATCTTCAACTAAGTTTGAGTAACTGTTCTAACTCATTATTCCTTGAATAAACATTAATCAATTGTGAACATAATTTTTTAATGATAAAACATTGACCTCAATTTGTGTTTATAAACAACCGTTTGTTGGGATAAATCGAAGAATTAACACATTTGTCTCAGCATAGCAATAATTAAGCAGGTGAATTCAAATAAGTTTGTGTATATACATACTACCGTATATACATACTACCATGTACTTTGTTTAAAATTTTAATTCAATCCAATTTTTTACTCAACAATCGACTTTCCTTACTCGAGACTCGACTTTTCTTACTCGACACTAGACCTTTCTTACTCGACACTCGACTTTTCTTACTCGATACTTGACCCTCGACCAAAAGTGATACACAACTTTTACACCGACTAAAATTTGTTTTTTGCCAAGGCACTTTTGTCTCAATTCACAAGCAGCACTTTAATTTGACGAGTATTTATTTTTAGGAGGATTAACGTGGTTGTAATTTGGCACATTACTAATTAAGAAATGAGATTGTTCAGTATCCAATCAACTGTCTATGACATCGCGCACTAACTCGTCATCCTCGTGCACGACATCGACCGATTCATTGTCATCATCGCTTGATTCACAAGAGAATTATCTACGGATGTGATTTCACACCGAGTCACTTCCGGTGCCTTATTCACGTCAGTTTCGGTAACATCATTTTGGGACGGTTCAGACGATTCAATTTCAGATTCCGCTTGTGACAATTGCTGTGCATGTCGCCATTTCGTTCGCCTGTTTTGAAACCAGACTGTCACCTGTATAAATAAAATCAAATAGTATTGAATAGTTAACGTATTATGTTACTTGTTGACTGATCTTACCATGGAGCATGTTACCTATTACTGGACACGCTGCATACTACGAACCCTGCTAGTGTTCCGTTATGTAAACCATTCGATGAGAAAACGGGACGACAACGAAATAGAAACTGCGTTGCAGAATATCTGCCCACTTTTGTCGTGGAACACTGTCCAGCCGCGATAGCTCAATCGGTAACGTAACGACGAGGGTGATCAAGCCAGGGTCGTGAGTTCGGACCCATGATCGGCAAAAGTCACTGTGGCTAGCATCGTTCGTTTTTCACCGATGGACTAAATAGTCTATGTTGGAAGGTAGCCGGATACCTGGGAAGAAAGTGTGGAGTACAGATGTGAGAAAGCTAGGAGACACGTTAGATGTTATAACTGTTATAACTGAAATACACGGTTGAAAACGGCGTACAACCCCAACCAATCGATCGTGGAACACTACAGAATAAGATGGGATATACGTAAAAGAATAATCTATTTAATCATCGGCAGGATCTTTGGTGAATGAGCAGATTGTAATGCATTCCTGTCTTAAGGCTGTTATGTGATTTTAACATAGTCGGCTTGGACATGGAATTTTATTATGGTCTGCAAATACAACTACCAAAGAATATACTTTCAGGTAAGTATTTTTTATTTCCAATCAATTTATTGTGAATGAACTTCATCAAGCAAAACGGGCATGTTGCAATTGACAAAGCTTTATGACCGGAAAAAGGAGTTGACTACGGATACAGTTTTCGTCAGTGTTACATCTGGGGCATCGTCGAACAACAACGATTGACTTCTCCGTTTCACTACATACGTTCTTACAAATTAATGGATTAGATGTTTGCTACATATAGATACATCGTTCGCAAATGTGATTTAAAGTGGTGTATTACGTAAATGTTGTTTAAAATTGCGTATAGCGGAAAAAAGGTCAAAGTTGGTTCCGTAGAACACGGTTCATACATTTTAAAGTGATAACATTATATTTTCGAGTTTTATTTAATTAAACGGAAATTATTGTCTTAAAAGTTCTCATGTTATGTTTATAGTTTTACCACCCTAAACAAACACATGCGTTCTTTAGTTTCATATTTTCGTACATGTAAACATCGTCCGTCGTCTTACCTGTGTATATGTAAGTCCCAACATGGCGGCAAGCTGGCGTCTGACGGGTTTCGTGACGTATTTTTGAACTTCAAACCTCTTTTCCAAGCCCGTTCGTTGTAAATTCGAGAATTGCCTTGACCAGGACCGTTTACGCTTAGACTGTGACCCGATATTCATATCCGTGTTCAGAACGGAATAGGGACCTGGAAAGAGAGAACCAATCTAAAGACTAAAATGCCTATTTGAGCCACATAGTACGAAATGTAGCTTTCGGAGACTATTCCCGTTTACGACCAGATTGCATACTTAACCCTTTCCAACGAACAGACGTCTATGCAGCAGAATACTTTTAAAAACAATGTGGAAAAATGAGAAATTGCTCCTCTTGCCACTATTTTTTTAACCTTATTCAATAATTGTTCTTTCATTTATACAGATTTGCCGTATTCTTGCCTCGATATTTTCAAATTATTTTCAAATTTGCTCGTATGTGGGAAAGGGACCTTTGAGATCTTCTCAGTTCTCTAATTGCTTGTATGACTGGATAGCGAACATACACTATCCTGATTACACTGTGTCTGGGTAAAAGCTGGTCAGGGGATATTCGATAGTTGCAAAATTCTGAAAGTCGGTTTTTACTGAGCATTGTAGAATGGTTATCGTGTACGAATAAACCACGTCACACGAAACCGACATTCTCACCTTTCTCACATGCAGCAGACGACTTTAAGGCAGAATATCAAACGTCTCATGCTTTAAATGAAAGTAACAAAGGAAAGAGTTGAAATTATTGTGGCAAAATGAAAAATTGCTCATTATGGGCAATTTCTCATTTTGTCACAATATTTTCAAACGTCGACTGCTACAGAGGCGTCAAAATGGGTCTGTAAGAGGGAGATGGGGTTATTGCTTGTATGACTAGAAAGCGAACTTTAAATATCCTGATTACACTGCGCTAAGGTAAAAGCTAGTCAGTCGGTTTTTGCTGAGCATGGTAAAATGGTTATCGTAACAATTAATTAATTATTTGTGTACAAATAAACCACGTCACACGAAAACCGACATTCGGAGGCTTTGAAACGTTTTAAATACTTGTATAGCTGTCGTTTTGTCATAACCGTTCTCCAGAGATATGCTGGTACAACTAGATAGCGACCAAAGAAGATCCTGGTCAGACTTACTTTGGGACGTAGGCTGATCAGGATCTTTGTTTATCGCAAAACATGTGTTCTAGATGTATCTTTTAAATATAAGAGATGAAGGAAATAGTTTCAAATAAGCTGCAAGCTTTCCTTAACTTACCTTAGCTCATGTTGTTTACGAAATGAGAGTTCTTTCTACTTATTTATGAGATGAGCCCGTTCGTGCGAAAAGATGCAAGTTGGCTTTTGTGAACAGTGTAGACTCAGATCCGACTGTGCATCGAGATTTACAATGTTTAACAGTTAACATATGACTTACTTAAGCTTGTTAGAAGCTTCTGTCAACTCATATAGATTTTGATAAGACTGAGCAAATAGACAGGCTGTTCTGAACATACACTATTCACAAATGCCAACTTGTACCTTTTCGCATGGAAGGGCTGAAATAAAATGGTGTATACATAGGGAGATAAACACACAATGAAAATGTTGTTCCTTTGAAACAACCAAACTTTATTAAAGATGACAACACAAGGACGGAGATAGTCTAACACAGTATTTGATCGCCGGTCTCGTGTACCAGAGGTTCGTAGTGTAAGCAATGCCAGCGTGCCAGCTTTTGTTGCACTTGCATAACTAGTATTGTAAAAAATGAAAAAATGTTCATAATGACAAAAAATGTCTACCTTCTCTAGATTTCTTATTTCGCTTCTAAATTAGTAATACGTGTCATTTGTGTAGATTTTGTATGCGTCATTTTTGTTTAACAATTATGCATGTATGTCGAGTTTAGAAATAAAGACATGTCATAAAAAAGGGGGTCGCATATTACATCTGCGAACAATGAAAACGCAAGTATTCACAAAAACTTTCAAAGTCCTCTTATAAAGATAACTTCTGGTAAAAAGCTAGAAGTGTACAGCAGACTCGCGATACCTCGAAAAGGTTAAAATTTGAATAAATCGTTTAGCTTACTTTAGAAACGTCTGTATCAGACTAACATTGTGGGGAAAGGAGAAATTGCTATCACATTCCTACAATGCCTTCACTTTTGTATCAAAATTGCACTTCTATGTTATCAAATGTTTTAACTCGAACCATTTCCTGGAATGGATCTTTCTTTTCTAAAAAAAGAAAGAAAAAGCGTAGCAGCAGTTCTGATTGTTCAGACGAGTAATCAGAATTGCTGCTGCGTTGGGGTTTTCTATAAGATTTTATCACAGATTACTTTTCATAAAAAAAACACTTTAAAAGTATAAATTAATTACGAAACTGATTAAAACATAACTGAATTTAGCAATCAACCGAGGGATCACTTGAACCCGTCGATAACTCGAATCAGTGTTTGAAATGGCGATGCAACACAACTATTTCCGACTGAAGCAGCGCAATTATAAAATGTGTTGCATTAATAGATCATACTTAATGCTGAATTTTGTTCAGCCTGCATGAACAAATTAACACATACGGATCCATTCTCGGTCATCTGTCTGTCCGTTCGTCCGTCTTTCTGTCACTGACAGGCGACTAATGTGTTCCTTTGATCTCTCTTGGTACACCGTTGAACGTACGGCTATTTGTCTTGATTGGCAATCTAACATTTAGACTTGTCTTTATCTTAGTGTGAAAGCTTGAAACAAGAAGGTCTGAGAAAATGTTTGAAACAGATTTTAACGGAGGTTTTGTTATTTTCAAAGTATATTATCTTTGACTTTTCTTAGTTAATCAACATAAATCGTATTGAAAGGGCTGTCTGAGAAATGGATTCCTTACTTGTAAACAGTTGTTTCTTATTCTACACACACATTAGATTCAGTCAAGATATTTCAGACATAATAAAATTCCATTCCTTCGTACAGCTTACTTTAGAAACGTCTGTATCAGACTAACATTATGGGAAAAGGAGAAATTGCTATCATTTTCCTACAATGCCTTCACTTTTGTATCAAAATTGCACTTTTATGTTATCAAATGTTATAATATTTTCTTCGTGGGGTTTCAATTAGTTTGGGTATATTTTATCACCAAAGAATCAGTTTCTATTTATTCAATAGTTTTAGTTTAAACATATTTTATTGCCATATAAAATTATTTAACATCATACATTTTACAGTTATATTATATAATATTTTAGGCAAAAGGGTCTGGTCATAAGTTCTCACAACATTAGATACGGCCATTCCCTTATTTATTCAATAGTCATACATAAATAACATTTTACCACTTTACGTATTGTGTTATGGGCGCATTTCACTAGGCTACGACAGGCGGCGTCGGTGTCGGTTAGCCACCATCCGACAGCATCCGACAGGAACGTAGATTGACCGAATATCAACCAAACACTGGCCGAAGGGTGACGTCGAGAAACCCCAACTGACGCAGAGTGACCGAGAGAACATTTTCTGACCCCGGCAAATTTTGAGCATGCATAAAAATCGGCTGCGACAGGCCAAGATAGCATTTTGA
>JAUELF010273039.1:0-10766 GCA_031471495.1 Clinocardium nuttallii | reverse complement strand
TTTAGCCTAATGTTGATAACACTATACCTCTACCCGGATACTTTTAGCCTAATGTTGATAACACTATACCTCTACCCGGATACTTTTAGCCTAATGTTGATAACACTATACCTCTACCCTTCTTATAATGCTTATTCAGTAAACATTTTTTAAAATTGAATATTTCAAGGTACAAACTAGTTTTCAAACTACTTGATAATCTGACAAACAGCTTTATGTTTCAATTTCTGTCTTTTCTAGTGTTTGTTTAGAATACTATGGGCACTAAACTGTTACTAGTCTAACGTTATAAATATGTTTTCTCTGCTCAAATGTCTGGAAAAAATACGATAAGCTTCATATATAAACTGTTGAACTTACAAACAAGAAACGGCAGACGACCAGGGTTACATTTACCATGACACTGCCTAATGTAGGCCGCATATTAAGCAAGCACCTACCGACGCTGCACACATCAGACGCAATGTGCAAATTGTTGCTTTTAAAAGGGACAGTTAGCATAAAAAAGCATAATACGGGTAAACAAATCGATGTCGAAGCCGGCGATTTTTGTCCGTCCATAGGTCATGTATATGAACTTTGCTATACCATTTATGCAAAAATTGTGTCCAGACAAATTTTGTCAGGCATAACTCATCCCAACACCTTGAGTAGATGTATTTCCCAAACAGATGCAATAACCTTTTTATTGCATAATTTGATATTGGCTATTTGTCGTTTTGTGTGTTTTAAACACTTCGATCGTTTAGAAAATGAACAACTGTCTTGAATTGTTTTGATTGATTGATTGATTATAATTACGATTTATCGTGCAATTATTGTCCTTTCCGAAGGTTGCTAAGGTCGAGGAAAATATGAGAAATCATTAATCTATACCTCTATACCCCTGAGACGGAATGTGTCGACCCGAGTCAGTCTGCGCGGACATCGCAGGCTGATCTGGGTCGATACATTACGCGGATGCCATCATGTTGGTTTTCTCGCTGGACGGCTCTTATCCTGTGAAGCTTGAAGATTCTTTGTCTTAAGGTTCTTGAGGTATTGAGAGGAAACATAGTTAACATTTACATGTCCCTTCGACCTTGACATTTGTTTTTATTCCCCTACATTCTGATTGAAAATTATGTTTCGAATTCATAAAACGCTAGGATATTTAACTCAGATGTTTTCAAACTTGACACAAAAATACCATTTGTAAAAATTCTGATACTTTGAGAAAGTCAGGCACACGTTTCGAAAATCAATGAAATATTGACATTGAGTTTCTATCACATGATTCGTTAAAAGCTTACTGGGTCCTTCATTTAACCTTTGTTTTTCGAAAAGTTGTTTGTTTTGCCAATTAAACAATATCGATTGCTAAGGATGAAACAGATGTAACTGTGTTAGTTAGGAAGCAGTTAAACTGTTTCGCGCTGAGCTAACGATACGCATTTATATATATATAACAAATTGATGCCTTTGAAGTAGGCCTAACGACCACGACAGTGGATAAAAGTCGTAACAGATCTTCAACAGAATAGTCCATCATATATGAGCCGTCCCGCGGGAAAACCAGCATAATGGCATCTGCGTAAAGAATCGACCCGGATCAATCTAAGCATGCCACGCAGGCTTACCCGGATAGACACTTTTCGCTCCTGTAGATTTTGTTTCAGGAATCACTACTCTATACATCTATCCCCCTGAGACGGAAAGTGTCTGACCTGATAAGGCTGATCTGCGTCTGTACATTACGCAGATGCCATAATGTTGGTTTTCTCGCGGGACTGATCTGGATCGATACATTACGCAGATGCCATAATGTTGGTTTTCTCGCGGGACGGCCATAGTATGTATTTCCTTCAGATATGCAAACAGATGGACACTTGGCCAATCTATTTGTATGCGGCCATAGTATGTATTTCCTTCAGATATGCAAACAGATGGACACTTGGACACTATTGGTATGCGTCGCTTTTTCCTGCTTACACTTGTAGTGTGCGTGTTAACTATTTTGGCCAGCATCAATAAGAGACATACTCTACGGCTTACTCCATACCAACATAGGTTATTTGCGAATCGACAAAGCATATCTGGGACTCGAGATATTGAACAAGACAACGTTTTGACACAAAAGTCGTTTCTAGAACGATCCACAACTCGCAAGGCAAATGTTCACCAAGACCTGAAACGGCGTTTCCCAGAGTGCATTATCATAGGAGTTATGAAAGGCGGAACGAGTGCACTGCTTGCGTATTTGAAGATACATCCGCGACTAGCGGTTTATAATAAAGAATCACATTTTTTCGACCAGGATGCTAACTATGAGAAAGGTTTGGAACATTATAGAAACCAAATGCCTTACTCGTATCCAGATCAAATTACGATTGAAAAAACGCCGTCTTATTTTACAACTGATAGCGTTCCGAAAAGAATCAAACAGTTTAATGAGAACATCAAACTGATTGTAACGTTACGAGATCCCGTTGAGCGTGTAATCTCACACTTTGCACATGCAAAACATCGTGCTACAATTGGACAAAACAAAACATTTGTCGATTTTCTGACTTCTTATAAGAATGAGACAGGGAACCAAGCCGTTGTACGCAGTATGTATAATATACATATGATGAAATGGCTGAACTATTTCCATCAAAAACAGATCCATGTTGTTGACGGCGATAATTTAGCTGTCAATCCAATTGAAGAAATGGAAAAAATCGAAACATTTCTCGGGATAAAGCACATCATTACAAACGACAAAGTGTATTTTAACAAAACCAAAGGGTTTTATTGTATTATTGACAAAAAGCGCCCTCATAGTCAGTGTTTGGGGGATGAAAAAGGACGAGACCATCCAGCCATTGATCAAAAACTTTATAAAATACTCAAAGATTTCTTCGACATATACAACAAAGCGTTGTTTGCTTTGTTAGGCAGGTCTTTTAATTGGGACTGACATGGGTCGTCGTCGGAAATTAAGTTACTAGCATAGATTAAACTGAACCATTCCATCTGTGTATTCTGGTTTTCTGTTATAACACTTTGACTATTGGAACTGATTATGTTTCTGTTATAACACTTCGACTATTGGAACTGATTCTGTGAACTCCGTGCCATCAGGACAGACCCAGACAAACCAGCGCATCCACGCGATCGGACCAGGCTCAATACTGTTTGAAAACTTAAATTAACTGTTAAAAAAAAGACTATTCCACGTTCTAGATCGGACGGACGTCTCCATTTATCATGTTATAACAGTTCTTCGACTATTTTAATAAATAAAAGGCAAACAATGCTGATTTCAGGTGAGACAGCTCGATACGAACTGACTCACCTGAATCTGTATTGTGGGCAAATACCTCAATATTGCCTCTGGCCTTGAAAGAGTTAATCCTTTCCCACCTCGGACAATTCTGCAACAGACGACTTTCAAAACTAATTGAGAAAAACATGAACAATCTCACTTTATGAGAGTTTTACCATTAGAGTCAAAAACATTGTGGCAAAAGGAGAAATTGCTCGTTTTGAGCATTTTCTTCTTTTGTCACGATATTTTCAAAAGCCGTCTTCTGCAGATGCGTCAACATGCATCAATAGGTGAAAAAGGGTTAACTTAACCGTTATCTTGATATTCCCGTGATTGGCTATGGACCCTTCAGACAAGTCAACTTTGAAAAGATTCAGCACGAAATGGTTATGGTTGTAATATTTTCATATGAAATATGAACAATTGCATTGTGCGACTTGACACGACTATAACCAATTATGTCTGCATGTATTGCGTGTATTCAGCGTCAATGACAAAGTTGAATTGTTTGTAAACAATACATATTGAGGTGAGGCAGATCGTTGCTGTTTAACCTGAACTCAGAATTGTTTTGCATCCAAGCCGTTCGTTCTGGTTGTGACGTCAAAACGGGAATGGGAATAGAGGTGCCTTTTTCATTTGACACTATTTGATCTGCATATTCTGATATTCTGTTAAAAGAAGCCATAACGACAACACTATTTCAGTTATATCACGGCAACAGATCAATTATTTATGGTCCCTGGGTAAACAAACCAGTACTGGGCTAGAATATGTGCCTTACCCAAGGGCGCTCCGCCATGACCGTCGTGCCGCGACTGGGCATCAAACCCGGGACGCCCGGTTTCAAATACCCGACGCTTACAACTCGACCACGGCGGTTTCCTTACACGTTGAATGCAGTACTAAAGTAACAATCATTATGTTCTGTTTAGAGCTGTTCAAGGAGTACGCATGTGATGGTGGAACTACTGAATATTGATTGTTTTGTGTGTGGGGTATTATTTCATTTAAATCACCTTGGTTGAAATTCAATCAGAATTTAAGGTATTTACATTGTGATCTTATTTCCTTTGAATTCTAAATAAATGTTACCATGACAACCATTTTATTTGTGTGGGGTATTATTTCATTTAAATCATCTTGGTTAAAATTCAGTCAGAATTAAGGTATTTACATTGTATTCTTATTTCCTTTGCATTCCTGTTAATTGTTTCCATGGCAACTATTTATTTTTGTGGGGTATTATTTCAATTAAATCATCTTGGTTAAAATTCACTCAGAATTAAGGTATTTATATTGTATTTTTATATTCTTTGTGGTCTAATTAAATGTTACCATGAAAACCATTTTATTTTTGTGGGGTATTAATTCATTAATCATCTTGGTTAAAATTCAGTCAGAATTAAGGTATTTACATTGTATTCTTATTGTCTTTGTATTCCAATTAATTGTTACCATGGCAACCATTTTATCTTGTGGGGTATTATTTCAAGTAAATCATCTTGGTTAAAATTCACTCAGAATTAAGGTATCTACAGTGTATTCGTATTTCCTTTGCATTTCAAATTAAATTGTTACCATGACAACAATTTTATTTTTGACGGTTTTATTTCATTTCAATCATCTTTGTTAAAATTTAGTCAGAATTAAGGTATTTGCATTGTATTCTTATTTCCTTTGTATTCTTATTATTTGTTACCATGGCAGCCATTTGGTGTTTATTCTTTTTAAGTCTTATTGATATTATTTGTTAAAATGGGGATATATTGTTTATCGGGAAGTGAAGTTTGGTACATGTTAACACTCTATTATTAAACAGGTTTTATCATGATTTATTGTTTGTATATATATAGCTTTCACCCCTTATTATAATCAAAGCACTACGGTGCTGACGGCCTTGTGGCTGAAGGAAGAAAGGAGAAGAAGGGGAAACGTGAAAGGAAATATGAAATGAAATAACAATTGCAGCCTATAGTTATCTAGTTATTGTTAAGAAATTAACAGACCATATCAAACATAGTAAATATTATAAAACTGGCATTCGCAAAGTAGGAGCCCTATAACGCTCAAATGAGTGCAATAGCTCACAAGTATACAACTTAACATGTTTCGTCGCACGGACCCTACGGGCCCCAAGGTGAATCCGCCACTGCATTTTCACGCGACTTCTTTGTTCTTCACCGTTCCACTTCGCGAATGTTAATACACTTCCATATTTGACCTCTCGGCGCATTAATTTTCAAAGCATTTGCTAAACTTATATTGAAGTACTCACGATTTTAGGTTTTAACTGATGTTCAAACAACATTATAATGATCTTTTCTGGGGATACTTTAACCTTTTAAATGCAGATTTGTTGAATCAATGATGAACTATTTTTCTCGCGCAGTCTCACCCTACGTTAGTCGGTGCTAATTGACAGGCTGCCAACTCCCAAAAGAATGGTTATAATACTATGTCCAGGGGCTAAAGCCCCAGGCCAAAAACACAATTTTCGCCAGGAATGCATATCGATTGAGCTCCGAAATGATGTTTGTATGCAAATCAGATATTTTACTTTCAGAATACGCAAACAACTCAAAACGTAAATTTAGCTCATTTGGCTCCATTTTCTCAGTCACAGCGCCAGTCTCATAAAATCGGTCACCCTATCTCAATATCTGACGTTTTAGTACGAGAAGCTACATGAGCCGTCCCGCAAGAAAACCCACAATATGGCATCTGCGTAATGTATCGACCAGATCAGCCTGCGCTGTAGTTTAATGGCTGCTCTCCATGGAACTCATGGTTGAGGGGTTAGCATTACGACTGACTGAAGGGTGTCAGGGTAAATGAACCAGTAGAACGAGGAATTTTTCCAGCAAACGCCGTGATATAACTGAACAATTGTTAAAGGTGAGGTTAAACACAAAACAAACACTAACACAAAATGAGCCGTCTCGCGAGAAAACCAACATTATGGACTATGCGTAAAGTGTCGACCCTAATCCGTCTAAGCATGCCGCACAGGCTTACCCGGATGGAAAATGTTCGTCTCCTGTGGATTTTCTGTTCCAGGAATCCTAACTCTTTACCCCTATTCCCCTGAGACAGAATATGTCGGCCCGGATCAGTCTGCGCGGACAGCGCAGGGTGGTCTGGTCGATACATCACTCAGATGCCATAATGTTGGTTTTCTCGCGGGACGGCTCAAATAGGTTTTTACGTTGATTATGTTATTACATGGAGTGTATGAAATCTCATTTATCTCACCTTGTTTATTATGTTATTACATGGAGTGTATGAAATCTCATTTATCTCACCTTGTTTATTATGTTATTACATGAGTGTATGAAATGTCATTTATCTCACCTTGTTTATTATGTTATTACATGGAGTGTATGAAATGTCATTTATCTCACCTTGTTTATTATGTTATTACATGGAGTGTATGAAATGTCATTTATCTTGTTTATTTGTGTACACTAAACATTAACCAAATTGAACCCTTTCCCACATACAACACATATGTAGCTGACGACTGTGTGAACAATGTTCAAAATTGTGGAACATTTCTGTAAAAAACTTGAATTATTGGATAGCTTTGTAAATATTGTGGCAAAAGAAGAAAGTGTAACATCTCTTATTGTACGTTAACAATTTCCCTCATACAGACACTTTTTAACGCATACATGTATGCAGTAGACGACTTATAAAAACATTGTAAGCAATTTCTCTTTTGCCATAATGTTTTCCGAACTCTTTTAAATAAGCAACACTTCTTATGTAGTCTCATTTCACATTTTTGCCAAGATACTTCCAGGTACTTCTGGCACAATGATTATTGTATACAGATAACCCGTGGGAAGACACCAATTTGGCCGTTGTTCACAGATGGTCTTCATAACAGGTTCATTGGGGTTTTATGGAACTAATCTTCAAATTGTAGGTGAACTGTTTACAGTCTCCTGTCACAGTGTAATCCGTATGGTGTAATTAACATTGATAGACTACTTTAATCGATTACAGACCCAAAGAGAATCATTAGAGAGACCCTGAGCGGATTAATAAACATGCTACATACTGCTTAAACTCTTTCTCATATATAGACGTTTTCTGGTGCCCCTGCAGCAGACGACATACGAAAACGCCCTGGCAAATTGAGAAAAAGCTCATGATGAGCAATTTTTATTTTGCATCAATGTTTCTGTTCTTTGTTATATACAAATTTACCTTATTTGTTAATTGACTTTGACTCTCTCTAATGTCTGCTGATTAAGGTGAACTGTTTTCAGTCTCCTGTCACAGTGTAATCCGTACGGTGTAATTAACATTGATAGACTACTTTCATCGATTACAGACCAAAAGAAGATCATTAGAGAGTCCCTGAGCGCTTATATATAAACCCTTATCATGGTACATACTACTTTAGCTCTTTCTCACATATAAAGGTTTTCTAATGTCCCTGCAGCAGGCGACATTTCACCATTTGAGTGTTTGAATGTAGGCGGCTGCAGTGAGCAAATTATCATTATGCAACAATGTTTCTGTTCTTTCTTTTATACAAAATTCACATATTTGTTAATTGTCTATGACTATTTGTAACGTCTGCTGATTTATCTCCAAATTTTAGTTGAACTGTTTTCACTCTACTGTTTCCGGGGATTCCATTCGGTGTGATTAACATTGATAGACTACTTACATCGATACGAGAGGCCCTTAGCGGATTTATATGGATTTATAAACCCGTATCATGCTACATACTGCTTTTAACACGTTATCACATTACACGCTTTATGGTGCCCCTGCAGCAGATGACTTTTGAAAACGCTTTGACAAAATTTATTGGAGAAAAAGCTCACAATTAGAAAATTTCATTTTGCCACAATGTTTTCCACTTAAATAAAAGAAATAAATGAAAGATCTCATATTGTTGCACATTGATGGTATATGGGAAAGGGTTACTTAATCTGCAGCGAACGACTTCAAATACGCTTACACGAAACATATGGACACACTTTACAAATGAAAGTATAATTAGTTTATCGTGTTGTTGAAAAAATCACAGATTGCTCATAGTGTAAAAAAGGGTTAACCCTTTTCCTCATATAGACCCTTTATGACGCATCTGCAGCAGACGGCTTTTTGAAAACATAGTGACAAAAGAAAAAAATGCTCAAAACGAGCAATTTTCCTTTTGCCACAATGTTTTCCACTTTATGTCATAGGTTATCCAAAGACCTACTAATATGTTTATTAGGTCTTTGGATTATATCCATTCGATTATAAAGATTTTCCATTTTTTAACAAAAAATGTTCAAAGTCGTCTGCTGCAGAATTATCGTATGATGGAAAGGGTTAAACAACAACAACATCATCATCGAAGATCTGTATCTAAAACGTGTCACGCTGTTCATTCGCGTCCACCGAAAAGAAGGTTTGTGAAACGCGACAATTTATTCGCGTACAGTTCGGATAGTCATAGAGATTACATCTGAAGAAAAGCGAGAAGTAAATGCTCACTTGGTTTGATTTTCGTCAGTGAAGTGAAACTTATTCCAACCTAATAAAGAACTATTAACGCCGAACGTGACGGAAATGCACTGCATAGGAAATACACGCAACGTAATGAGATCGTAATGAATATTGAATATTTTAGCAGAGGCAGAGTAAAGTCTTGAAATACATCAAACATTGCACGCTTCTTAAAAATATTCCTACGAATGTTCATGTATTGGCACTTCGCCAATTCATCTATTAGGATTTTGCCATGGTGGTTTAATTTCCTAAAGTACTGGCCTAAAGATCGAGGGTCACAAGTTTATGTCCGTCCTGATAACACATGGTGACAATCAACGATAGTCCCCCATACGACTGTCAGTTTAATTAGTCACGAAGACGAATGAAGGGCGTACGCTTTCCAATAAAGGATAAGGATATTGTTTTTGTTTAATTGTTATGACAGCCATAAATGTTCCTTCCTCATTCGAATATTCGACTCCTCGTCATCCTGGTCTTAAGGAAGACACTCTACTAATATGCTTCAGAACATAGCTTGGTAGTTAGGTATCATAAATATCATCGTCATGTGGTCATAGTCCCAAACATGTGTTCTAAGTTTGATTTGAAAATGTTGAACGGTTTTGAGTTACGAGGTTGGTTGAAAGTTGTGTGGCGATGATACCGCAGACGCCGCAGATTACGCAAAAGGTGCAGACGACAACGCAAAGAATATCACAATAACCCGACTTTATTCTCTTCGAAAAACAGAAGCTTGAAATGCGGATAATTTCAAAGATTTTAAACATGAAATACGACAATCTCTACGTCTATTCTTTGAAATTCTTCTTCGAGAATTCCTTGGCCTGATACTAATGTGCAACATTCTCGCGAATTTTCCTTTTAAGCTGTAGGCGTGTAAACTAAAGTTTGCACGTTTAAATAGTCTAAGTACATGTCATATAATCTTAAAATTCCATTTACACTTTTAACCCTTTCTCTCCCATAGACGATTTCTGACGTCTCTGCAGCAGACGGCTTTTTGAAAACATAGTGACAAAATAAGAAATTGCACAAAACGTGCAATTTCTTCTTTTGCCACAGTGTTTTCCACTTTAAGTCATAGGTTATCCATTCAATTATAGAGGTTTTCCAATTTTTGACAAAATATGTTCAAAGTCGTCTGCTGCAGAATTGTCGTATGAAGGAAAGGTTTATAGTTACGGAACTACTTTACTCTCAACACGGTCTTCCCCCTTATTGTTCACATTCATTATTGTGTCACTGAATAATATCTTTAGTGTGGAAAATCTAACAAACCGATATAACGATTATTTATGTTACCAAACATGTTCATTTAATAAATCACTACAGGAAACTTAAATATCAATTGTGTGTTGTACAAATCGATTGGGTAACATATGGGGAGTATATTATTAAGTCGGCAAACATATATTACTTTTACCAATCTGCTTTTACCAGAAAGCTCATTTGAAGCATACACGAAATAGCACAACTGTTTTACCCTCAGCTTTTCACTCGATGTAACGAATATAGATAATGCCCTGGAATAAACACGTATCTTCTATTTGACATTTAACCCTTTGCCATTTCCAAACATATTCTGAAGCATGCTGGCGCAGACGAATTTTGAAATATGTGTGGTAAAACAACAACAAAAACATACTTACACTGATACATTTCTCCTTCAACCATAATGATTTCAACTCCATACAATAATAACGCTTTCATTTCTAGATATGTTTCATATTTTTGCTAAGATTATTTCAAGGTGACTGCCACAGTCTCGTCGTATGTCACTCTCTTACACTATCGGTTCATTACATTTACCTCTGTCACAGGCTCGGACTACTTTCGTGTTTTTTTTTTATATATTCTATAAATCCAACGCGCTATTTTGACTAATGAATAACAAAAACAAATCGATTATAAACATAAATATAGGGGTATACAGGTATTCGACACTGGGTTA
>JAUELF010273028.1:0-10766 GCA_031471495.1 Clinocardium nuttallii | reverse complement strand
ATTAGCATACAATGTGAAGAAAGGGTATTAGATGAGCAAGTTTTCCAACTTTCAAAGTATTAGGTTTGATAGTTTCCATGTAAGTGACCTAAATGCAAAACTTAACCAACGCCGCCGCCGCTGCCGACGATCAGGTGACGACAATAGCTCGTCTTGTTTCCCCCCAAAAGTCAGACAAGCTAAAACGGGAAGTGAGAACTTGGAGGTAAACACCTACTAAGTAATCTAATTCAAACCAAAACTGTGTACATAAAACAAGGATAATAAAAACTGCTGTCATCAGTAAAATACAGACAGTCACATAAGTTAAGCATTGATCTAGGAAATCCAACCTTAAATCTTTTGCAAACATTATAGATCCATATAGACATGTGTTTCCATGCAGCTTAACCGGACTATTACTACTCTTGCTGTAATGTCCTAAGGATAGTTTTTATAGGGTGCCACTCAATTGAAGATAGCAATGCTTGCAGGATCATAAAGGTATACAGAAGTTATTATTTGAGGGAAAAAAATAGTCCTTGTAACTTTTTTAGAACAAATTATAAACAGTTACTATTTCTGATATATTTTATGAATTTGAGCAAAACATATTGTTTAGGAATAGCTAAATTATTTCCTGAAATAAAAGTAAATATCATGAAATTGAAAGTAATATGATTAGATAATAAAATTAAGACAAAAAGCAAATAAACAAAATTTAGGCTAATGTGCCAAATTATAATAGAAGAACAAAGTTAGATGAATACACTCAAACGTAATTTCAAACAAAGGACAAGATGTGTGTATGAAACACTAATAATTGTCACTGGGAAGCAACAAAAGTAGATCAAAAGTCAAGGTCAAAACATCTTGGTATATCTGGTACAAAGCATAGCCAATGTTAAGTTATTCCAATAAACAGTGCAGTTGAAACCGTGTGGCACAGAAATTGGCAAAACCTTTTCCTAATATTGTCAAAGAATTCAATTCCCTTAGGGTGTTCAGAAATTGCCCTTAAAGACATATAAACGCAAGGGCCATTCCTCCCAATAAAGCAAGCTGATTACATTTTCGTTCCATTCTGAATTCTGAAACTGAACAAAGTTCAAACAAGTTTTCCCAATTTAAATGTTAACACAAAAAATCTTAAAGCTGGCAGCAGTGCCAATGCATTTCCGGTAATCCCAGAAATATAATACATTCAAAACACTAACACTTTTATTTAATGTTTCATTGTTTACACAGATGTTTGTAGTTGATTTTCAGTTGGTCTATGCCTCAAACAACAGGAAAGTTAGGTGTAAAGCAAACTGCCAGTTTAACTTTAAGGAGTGACACCTTTATACAGCAATCATCAATGTTGTCCCTCCAAATGTTGCTCTGAAAAGGTTGTAGTTTATAATTCAAGTTGACACTCTGTAATTGTTGGTCCATGCCTCAAACAACAGGGTGTGGGGGTGAAAGAGCCAATACATCATTGAAGCGAAGGGTAGATGGTAATCACGGCACCTCAACAAACTTACGTCACTCTGCTCTTCGCTGGTCCCCTCCTGTACCTCAGCACCTACAGAGTCAGGTTCTTGATGTTCAATACCCACACTTGTTAACTCAAGTGCCTGCTGGTCTGAACCTGGTAGAGCTGGAGGCTCAGGTGACCTCCGTGTTTCATTGGAATGCTGAATTGAAATGACCATTGGCTGACCACTTTTATTTCTTTAACATTATCTTAAGTTATCTTAAAAGCAGTCAGATTTTCTATATTGTGCAATACATTATTTTTATGTGATTTTATGAACTGTTAAACAGAGAGGTTAAATCCATAACTTTGTGTTTCAGTAAATTTATTTCAACTATTTGCTACAATTATCAGTCTTGTAATTTCAAATAACAAAGGTTACAATATTGGCCGATGTGATTAAGTTGACATATTTTGATCCACGATAGGAAGTTAGCAGTTTCAAATTACAGGTTATAGCAATCAAATGCTGCATTAGCATTATATTCTGTGGGTATTTTATTTCTGCTATTTCTGCTAATAGCATTGAGGCTGGGGATTTAAAATACACACAAAAAATATCTGTATATTCTGGGTTTCTGATATTAGAACCAAATCTACATCCTGTCATGAAGAAAACTCTTGATGAGTTGGCCTTGAACAGTTGCAATTGTATTTGGGTTTTTTACCAATATTATCTAATTATGATTAAAAGACACATGTCAAAGACAGCATCATTTTTATTTGTTTCCCTCATTATTTGTTTCGGTAAAGATAAAAAGGTTTATTAGCAATAGTATACCTTATCATTTGTCACTTCAAAAAACATAAACACTTTGAAAACTAAAACAAAATTACTTACACAGCTGAAAGGTTAAATCTGTCTATTTGAACCATGCCTTTGTAAATGTTTGTTTTACTGTATAAAGGTCGAGTCACCAATTTGAGACCAGCCAATTCAAATAATATATGTGATGACTATAAACTAAGAGCAGAAATAAGTTATGCAGTATTTTAAGACTCCTTCAACTTTACAAAAGCTACAGAAATTAGAACCCACAGAATATAACACTTGCTTAACTTAAAGATAACATATTACTTTTCCCTCGTCATCATCAGAAAAAATAGACATCTACTATTTTTATGAAATTTAGTGATTCAAAAATATTAAGTGTACACCAACACTTACTACACTCTCTTGCTTTTGGGACACCTGCACATCTACAGCTTCAGTAACTTCCTCAGGTTCACAATCTTCTGGATTTTGATCAATGGCAGGTTGTTTCAAAACTGGCTGCCGTTTAGGGCCAGGTGACCTGTTCCATTGTTGAACTTCAATAGCCTCAAGTTCTGAAGGTTTTTCAAACTCTTGCTGACTTGGACTTGGCTCAGGTAATCTCACTTCTTGCAATTCAATATCCTCAATTTCTTGCTCAAGGTCAAACTTTTGTTGCTTTAACGATTTTTCAATTTGAGAAATTTGAGGCTCAGGGGGCAGTCTTATGTCCTGTTTTTCATATATTTCATATTCTTGCTGTGTTGCTTGAACATATTCTGATGGAATGATGTCCTTTTGTTCCTCAATAGCCTCAAATTCTTGCTGGGGTAGTTGAATTTCACTTTGCAATACATTTCTAACTTCTTGCTCTCCCTTGGCTTCAAGTGATATACATTCTTCTTGTTCTTCATAAGATTCATGATCTTGCTCAGAATCTAATTTATGAAGGTCTGACCTTAGAATAGGTTCTGGTGAAATACTTTCTTTTTGCTCCTCAAAAGCTGTAATATCTTTCTCAGGTATAAACTTTTGTTGAGGCTCATATATAGTAATTCCCATTTGCCCAGGTTCAATATCTTGTTGACTTAATGGTTGAACATCAGATGAACCGTTTGCTCCTTGCTCTTCATAACCATCGACTTCTTCTTCAAGCCCCAACTCTTTCATACTTACAGGGGGAAGTGATTCTGGTTTAAGAGTAGTTCTTTCTTCTTGTGCTTCCCTTACTACATCGGAGTCATGCTTTTGTAAAGGTTTGAGATCAGTTGAGCTTCTTTCTTCGTTATTTTCAGTAGCCCCAAGATCTTGCTCAGGTTCGGATTTATGTTCAATTGATATTGACAGAACTTGACGTTCTTGTGAGTTAATTGTTTCTTGAACTTCAAGAGCCTCAACATCTTCCTCTGATTTGAACTCTTGCTCATGTGCATATAATTGAGGTTGACTCTCAACTGAGCTTGTTTCTTCTTGTTCTTCATTGGTATCTAGCTCTTCTTCTTCTCTCTGCCTAGCAGTTGGTGTAAACTGATACTCTAGTGAGTTCCCCTCTTCTAGTATGTCAATAGCATCATCAAATTGCTGAGGTTCAACCTCTTGAAGACCTTGAAGTTCTTCCAGACTTGGACTGCCAGATGGAGTGATTTCTTCCTGCTCTTCATCAGTCCAAATATCTTCCTCTGCTGCATCCTCTTGTTGATTGTTATTTTGCAGGGCTGAATACTCAGACCCCCTCACATCTTCTTGATGTTGCATGGTTGGTGAAGACTGAAAATCAGGTGAAATTGTTTCTTCCTCCTCTTCAATAGCCCATTCATCATCCTCTGGTTCTACCTGTTGTTGCCTTTTTCTTTGTAGAGAAATAATCTCTGGTGGGCTCATTTCTTCTTGTGCTTCCATGTCCTCGGGTTTTTCTTCAATTTCAAGTTCCAGCTTGGTAACACTTGAATTATTATCGTTTAGCTCCTTAATAGTCTCATTGGCCTCTTGATACTTTATATCATCTTTTACTTCACTATTTTGCTCAGGTTCTATATCTGGTTGAGTGACAATTAGGATAGGTACGGGCTTGGGGGAAAAACTATCTTCTCTATCTTGAAAAATATCAATATCTTCCTCAGGTTCTAACTCAAGTAGAGGCTCTGGTGTAACGCTTTCTTCTTCTTCTTCCTCTTCATATGTCTCAAGGTCTGGCTCTGGTACAACGTCTCCCTGATATACGTAGAGCATTGGTTTTACCTCATGATCGTATGTCTCAAGATCTGGCTCTGGTACAACATCTCCCTGATATACATAGAGCATAGGTTGAGGCTCTGGGGAAATCCTTTCTCTTTTCCCTTCATAACGTTCAGTATTTTGCTGAGGTTCTAACTCTTGCTGATTACCATGAAATTCTGGTGTATTCCTTTCTTCTTGCTCCTCAATAGTCTCAAGATCTTGATAAAAATCAAACATTTGCTGTCTTGGTTCAAAAGATGGCGGACTAACACATATTGGAGACTCAGGTGAGCTTCTATCATCTTGTGTTTCAACTGTTTCAAGATCTTGGAGAATTTGTTCAAAGCGTAGTCGACTCGAAGGAGAGAGGGGCTCGGGTGAGCTCCTTTCAATGGATGCTGGAAACTGAATTAAAATGACCTTACACTGACAAACTGGTATAGTTTTAATGTCATTTTTAGTAAAAGGAGAAGCTGATTTATCCTGTTTAGGATGATTACTATTATCAAGATGATGATGATGATGTTAATTATGAAGATGATGATGATTATGATTATGATGAAGATGATGATGATGATGCTGCTGCTGATGATAATGATATTTATAATTATAATTAATCACTGGATATTTTAATCATTACTACTAATATTTAATTTTTGTTTTTATATTAATATCTCTTTTTAAAGAAAAAGTTCAGCTACAATAACATTGTTTACAGGTAGTTCTACCTCTAAATTTATTGATGTGGTTTCAATGGTGCTTAATTCAACAACAGATTAAGTTTTCAATGATAGTAGGAGCTTTTGCCAGCGAGCAGGGTTTGCCAACAAAAAGAGTATGCCAATAGTGAACAACAACAAAATTTAATGGACAGAACCAAAAGTAATGTCAGAATAATGGATAACCTTGAAAGATTATATGAAGAAGATTAAAAAAAACTACAACAACTATCGCTCAACATTTTTGCTTAAGCGCAAATTATTTACAAACAGCCAACATGTTTTTGATGATCACCTAGATAGTTAATATAAGGCAAATGAGAGGGTGGTTAGCATTTCAAGCATATGATTATATCCAACTGAACCATTTCTCTCATACACACGACTTTTGGTGCTGCCTCTTGACTGGGCAATGTCTGACGGCTCAAACATTTCATGGAAAAAGTGAAACAACTTCATGTATAAATTTGAGACAGAGTAAAGACAATGTTAGGGAAATTTGTCTGCTACTGAAGTCAGCAATAATTGTCTATATCAGGGGAAAAGATTGAACTTTTGATTGAAAGAGACTTTTTTCCATTGAAATACAAATTTTGCATGTATATATATTCATCGATGATTTTTATATGTGATACAACAGCAACACACATAAGTTGACAAATTTCTGTACGATTTTTTCAGTCTTTACTCTTGTACAGAGATCATTCTTTAATTTTTCCATTTTTGCTGCCATTTTCTATTTGTTTCATATAAGTTGACCCTTTTTCACAGACAACATCTGAAAGTATTGTGAAAAAACAAGAAAATGCTCATGATAAGAAGTGTCTCTTTATGATATAAAGATTTCAACAAATAGATACATGTTCATTCATAGAGATTTTCCATAAATTTGCCTTAATGTTCAAGGACTATATGAAAAACCTGAAAATAGAATATTTAAAAAAAATCAAATGCCTAAAGTACTTACGGCACTGTGCTGCTTTTGGGCTTCTTGCACCTCAATAGCCTCAAAAACCTGCTGGGGTTCGAACACTGGCTTGCTTTGCTCATAGGCCTGTTGTTGCTGTGATAGCTGCTGCATGGGTCTGGGGCTTAGTGGAGCTTGAGGCTCAGCAGACCTCCTCATTTCGTTGGAACGCTGACGCTGAATTGGAATGACCTCACACTGGCGGTTTGAACCTCCGATCCACTGCGAAACGTTGAATGAAGTGGAAGTCATGCAAAGCGTGTTTCGGACAACTTCCTCCACCACTCCGACATCGACCAAGTCACTAGCGTCCTGAAACATT
The DNA here is from genome assembly GCA_031471495.1 of Clinocardium nuttallii. Lineage (NCBI taxonomy): Eukaryota > Metazoa > Mollusca > Bivalvia > Cardiida > Cardiidae > Clinocardium > Clinocardium nuttallii. The sequence goes on along the minus strand of JAUELF010273028.1, from coordinate 4,289 downwards.
ATATTCAATGAGCCAGTGCATGAGCAAAGGTACAAGTTGGCTTTTGCAAGAAGAACAGAACCATATCAGAATGTGCATCCACACCTTCTGATCAAGATCTACACAGTTTACATATTACTTACACAAGGCTGTCAGAAGAGGCTTGCAACTTGTATATTATGATAAGACTGAGCATATAGACAAGATGATCTGAACCTACACTGTTCATGAATGCCAACTTGTTCCTTTTTTTATCAATTGTATTACATGGTCTTTTGAAAGGGGCCTGTCTGAGTCAATTGTAATAATAGGCGAATGTCCAAATGTAATCTGTGATCTGATCTGCAGTAAACCCTCTTACTGTCAGCACTTTCAGTGCTTTGATTTTACTGTGTACATTAAGAATTCATCAATCAACACTTCTATTTACACACCATACAAACCAAAACACATTTCCTGGCATTTTGTTTGTAGACTGCTCCAAATTGATGTGTTTACAAAAAGGATGACATTGCTTATGATTGTGTCCAACATTTATATTACTCAGAGTGCATGTATACATACATACACAAGTCATAATCTGCAGATGTCATAGAGAGATACTTTGGTATATCAAACTTAACTCTTTCCCTCATATAGACGCTTTCTGACGCCTCTGCAGCACGCGGCTTTTTGAAAACACAGTGACAAAAGAAGAATTTGGTCAAAACAAGCAATTTCTGCTTTTGCCACAATGTTTTTCACTTTTAGCCATAGGTTATCCATTCAATTATAGAGATTTCTGGTGCCTGTGAAGCAGACAGCTTTTTGAAAACAGTGACAAAAGAAGAAATTGCACAAAACAAAACACGATGTTTTCCACTTTTAGAAATCTAGGTTATCTATTCAATTATAGAGATTTTCTATCTTTTGACAAAATATGTTAAAAGTCGTCTGCTTCAGAATTGTCGTATGAGGGAAAGGGTTAAAGTAAATATGTCTGTTTTCAGGCATGTTATAAGTTAAATATGGCAACATTTCACTAATTAATAAGAGCTTTACTTTATCACAATTAAATTTTATCTATTCAATCATTATGCTTTCTTTCATTGATAGAAATGTTTTCATATGTTTAGCTAGATGTTTTCTAAATTTGTCTCGCTGCAGATTTGCTGTCTCTGGAAAGAGCATCGCTAATTCTGAAATACCTGATAGGGGTTTGCCGGTTTCCCTTGTACTCTGATGTCTGGACGTCCCAGGAAACCAATATCTGCTATCATGTCATTCTGCTTGCGATAACACTGGATCTTCAACTGCAACACAAAATACATACTTATATAAAACATATATTTTTGATTGCAGCTAAATTGTTTGACTGATTGAATGTTTCCATTATTTGATTTCAACCGTTTTAAAGGTAATGGACTTCTTTTCATTTTTTTTGTTCCGGACCCAACACAGACCGCTCTGGACCCGATATGATATGCCGGATCGCCACGGTGCCACTACGGATCTTCCCGGAGCCAACACTGACCATCCTGTACTACCCTGGATTGAAAGATTCTCCCAGACAGTCCCTGATGACCACGGCAATTTTGAACAGTTTAAAAGTGCCGGGGTGGTGTCCCTCACCATGTCATACCATCCAGGATCCTCCCGGACCTTACGCAGATCTGACCCGTATCGGCCAAATTTTGGTCTGAGACACTCTGGGAATGAATGTGTATTGTTTTATGGCGCATCGACAGCTAAGGTCATTTAGCGCGAAATTAAATTTAATTATTCATGATCCCTGGGTAAACAAACCAGTACTAGGCTAGAAAATGTGCCTTGCCCAAGGGCACTCCACCATGACTGAATTGCCGTGACTGGGGATCGAACCAGGGACACCCTGTTTCGAAATCCCCGACGCTAACCACTCGTCCACAGCGGATTCCTTGCTGGTTGGAAAGGGTTAATATTGCTATTCATGGTAACCTTGAACATACTAGTATACATACACACTAAACGTACAGCCAACCCAATCCAAGACATTATATCGCAACAGGTTAAACCAGTCAAATATCCCATGAAGACGAATAAATGGTAATTCTTGCAGCAGATGACATTTTCAAATTTGAAATTGATCATGATGAGCAAGTTCACATTTTCTCAAAAAGCTTTTTATCTTTATATCAACATTTTATTTCTAACTGTCCTGCTAGGATAATTCTTTTATCAGTTTTTTTTTAAGCAAGCGATTCTTAAAAGTGTCTATCAGTGAAAGGGTTAACTATCTAAATTCCTGTCTCGATGGTCTTGACGACAGGAAAGTGTAAAATCACATAACTTAGTTCAAAGCGTCGAAACTTGTGTACAAAAAGGAGCTCAGATGAGGGTATGTGGTTTGTCAAACTTTTTGGAAGTAAATAGAGGAGGCTACATTGATTAGTGCAGCTCGAGTAACTCGTTGGGTATTGAATCATGTGTAAGTTTTTCAGTGAAAGCTAGCAATCATATAAATAATTGAAATTAACATAAAGACAGACTCGCGGTGACAATGTTATCTTTTGTCTTCTCTTAAGTCTTAACCCTTTCCCACTTGCAGACGCATCTGGAACGGACGATTGTTGTAACATAATGATCGTATTCCAGTTCCAGCTTGTGACGTCGCTGGTGGGGGGTTACATCTTGTTCTAAAGCACTTGAAGAAAAGGCGATGGCGATAATGCTTGGAATATAGAAGGAAATAGATCAAATGTCTGTTATTTATCCTTTTTTTTTTTACTGCAAATCAGTTTGACAATAATATTCCTGTGTTCAGTTTGTTAGACAATCTGACGGCCAAAGTATTACCTTACAATGTTGACATGAATACCATGACCTGATAACGTCGAACTGATATTGACCGTTACAAGTATGTACATGAATATAAATAAGTATTTATTTTCAACATATTTATGATTTGTACTAGGAAGTAATGCATTGTGAGACACATATCGGATAGTCTAAATTGTCTGAAACAGAAACTTTCACAGTGTAGTCAAACATATGTACACCTTTACAAAAAGGAAAGGGTAACATTAGCATTCATACAACGGCGGCCAGTTCACATGCCCATGAGCGTCCTAGTAACCTCATACCATCCAACACCAGGAAAAAATTAGGACAAGCTTAGATTCGAACACGCAAGTCTTGATTGACAACTCCTGACTTTATAAACCGAGCCACTGAGGCTCGGCAGGAGAAGATGACGAAGACAAAAAGGACGAAGACGAAAAAGGAGAAGAAAGAAGTAAAAGAAGAAGAAAGAAGAAAAAGATGAAGAAAAAGTAGTAGTAGACGAATAGGGAGAAGAAGAAGGAAAAGAAGGAGGAAAAGAAGAAGAAGAAGAAGAGGAAGAATAAGAGAAGAAGAAGAAGAAGAAGTGTTTATACCAGGCAGCATTTTTCATAAAATTAGATAAATACATGAATAATCGATTAGATTTGACTGGACATAATTTAAGCCAATAATAAGCAGACTGTATCGGTAAAACTGTAACCTGATTTTTATTTGTTTGACTATCCATATTTATCACTTTTGTGTCATGTTCTATTTAGATTTAAAATGTAAAAGTAAAGGATAGCTTCAGGCAAAACCGGTTTAACCGAATCTTAGACATATATGATTTTGTTATTGTCACCGAAAGAATCGTATTATCTTCTTTGTACAATCATAGCAAAACATTTCAAAAAATCCTTTTGTATTCTATCATGACGTTTAGGGCTTTGACAGATCACTCTAAATAATCATTTTATCCCATTTACACCAATATACATGTACATGCAACCAGGTATATCTAGAAAACAATATGGAAATCTCTGTAAATGAAAGTATCTTATTGACTAAAATAAAAATATATTATGGCAAAAGGAAATATTACTCATTATGAGATAATCCTTTTTTTTTTGCAAAAATGTTTTAAAAAGTCGTCAGTCTACAAATGCACCAGAAAGCTTCTGAAGGTTGGAAAATGGTTAGATTAACACTCTTAGTCCAATACAAAGCATCATATTTGAGTGAGTGGGAAACATTATGAGAACATGTGTCTTTCTTCATAATGAGCTTATACATGAGAAAACCAGCATTATGGCCTCTACGTAATGTATCCACCCATATCAGCCTACTTCGGACCGAGATATTCCGTCTCAGGGGGGATAGAGGGTTATACACGTATATAGTAATTATTCCTAAACAGAAAATCCACAGTAGGCGAAAAGTATCTGTCCGGGTTAGCCTGTGCGGCATGCTCAGGCTGATCGCGGGCTATACCACAATGTTGGTTTTCCGATGGAACGGCTCATGAACAT
>JAUELF010273017.1:0-10768 GCA_031471495.1 Clinocardium nuttallii | reverse complement strand
ATAGTTATTTTACTTGGTTGTGTATATATTTGTGAAACTTGAAAGGGTTGTATTAAGTGTCAATACAATGCTTCAAGAAGCTACTGAGATATGGACTCTTATTGTAATTGCAAGCAATACTTCAACTGAAAAAAGTGCCATAATTTGCATTATATGCTGGATAGCGTTAACGTACTTGCTTGATTGTTTACATAGGTGAGATGGTTGGTTGGGAAGGAAGGGATGTATAAGGACTCAATGCAATGCCTCAAGCAGTAACTAAGATATGGTCTCTTAATGTAGTTGCATGCACAACTAGAAAGTGCAGGAAGTGCCAATGCAATGTATCAAGTAAATACTGAGATATGGACTCTTAAATTAGTTTAACTAAGAATTTCTAAGTTAAAAAAGGGCAAAAACTTGCATAAAATGCAGGACAGAGTTATCTAACTTGATAATCTACATGAGTGTGATAGTTGGTTAGGGTTGTATAGATTATCAATGCAATGCATTAAGTGAATAATGAGAACTTAGTTGCACGCAGAACTTTAACCATAATTTCTAAGTAAAAAGGGGCCATAACTTTAAAAAATGCCCGTTATTGTTATTTAACTTGATAATCTACATAGGTATGATAGTTGGTAGGGTTGTATAAAGTTTCAATATCAAGTAAATACTGAGATATGGACTCTAATTTATTTGCACGCAACAAATTAACCATAACCTGTAAGTAAACTAGTAATATGCAGGATAGAGTTATCTAACCTGATAGTATATGAGTACTTGCATGCACAGCCTTAACCAAGGAGTGACGTGGATTCCGACGCCAGGGTGAGTAGTATAGCCCTCATATTCTTCGAATAGTCGAATATTTCTACGACATTCAAACAACTTGTAATGGTTAATTTTATCAAAAGCTATGCGGAAATCAACATAAAGACAATACAATCGGCCCCACTGCTTTAATAAATATTTTTGTATAACTGTCTGTAACGAATATATGTTATCAGCTGTAGAATAATTGCTTCTGAACCCCGATTGAGCTTCTTCCGCCCAGTGATATAATCTATTGATATCAGTATATAGTAACGCTTTAAAAAGATCTGGCCTAATTTGAAAATGAAACGGCACAAATGTTCCCTGTTCATTCAAGTTCTACACAGATTTTATTTAAAAAGGAGATTGCTTATCCTAGGCAATTTCTTTTTTTGTCTTAAAAAATAATACTTTAATTGATAGAGATTTCCATATTTTAACCTATATATATATTCAGTTGTCTGTTTTAGAATTATTGTATGTGGGAAAGGTATGAGAAGCATTACATATACAGTTGTTAACCCTATCTTAGCTGCAACTTGACGCCTGTGCAACAGAGCACATTTAAAAACATTGTGACAAAAGTAGAATTTGCTTATCAAATTACTCTTTTCTACAATGTTCTTTTTAAGTATAGTCCAGCTAAGAATGCAGTGGGCGATACATCCATAGTCTATAATTGTTATCGTATGATGTGGCTAAATTCATACATTATATGCCTGTTACTACAGAAACAAGCCCTTTTCCAAACATATCAAAGAAGTTATTCATGGATTTGTTTTTGTGAAGGGAACTACTATAATCAATACTCTGCATATATGTTAATCAGATAAAATAGTTAGGTTTATTCTGTTTTCAATCACAGCTGAACCAGAAGTTCAACTGGTGCCGTAGAAACAAAACCCTTATATATGCATGTAGATGTTATATAAATATTTCAATTGCAAGAACACGGATAGACTGAAACAGTTTAACAGAAACAAAAAGCATAAAACTTGATCAACAATGATTTAATTTACTTATTGTCATTGTTTACCATCGCTCTCGGCATTAATGCCAATATTTAACTTAATTTCCATTAGCAGACGGACCAATTTTGTGCAGATTATTCAGATATTTTTGTCTCTCTATCATTCGGTCGGGGGATGCGAGATATAAAGATATTATTACATTGTCTATTTCTAAATATATATAAATTGCAGACTATATTTGTAATTGTATTTTATAAGCTAAAGAAATATATATATAAATTTCTGACTATATTTCGTCTATATTAGATCAATATATTTCAATAATAGATTGTCTGATTAATTTTTAGAGCTAGTTCACCAAAGGTTGGTTTCTATTTATGATAGATAATATAAAAAAAAACACACGCATTACCCATGTTCAAACTTGACTAACATATCATCAAGACAAATGTACTGATAAAGTTTCAACATGCTCAAGATAAAAATACAGTATCCAGAGTGTTAACAAGATTTCCCTTCAATATGGCCTAGTGACCTAGTTTTTAACCCGGTATGACCCTTATTGGCCTACATATCATCGAACTTGGCCTACATATCATTTAGATAAACCTAGTGACCTACATTTTTACTCAACATGGCCAATGTTCTAACTTGACATACATATCATCAAGATAAACATTCTGATAAAGTTTCAACATGCTCAAGTGTCATAGCACGCACCTTAGTACTCAGGCATGGGGCAGTATGGAATCCATCATCAAATTTAGCCATGACATATTGACCACATACGTTCAATGTAATATAACATCTATGTTATGAAGTAAATATGCCAGACATGTATTTAAATGTTAACTTTATACAACTAGTGCTCAATGAAAAATGCATTAACAGTTTTATTGTATTTTTCAATTTCATACGTTTTGAATATATACCATCGTTTTAAAGAAAACAAATAATAAGAAAGCCCATATTGTTTAAAGTATGAAGAAAATATCTGAAAAATATCCAGACTGGGTACAGTTTGAAAAGCAGAAACTACATAACCGTTTATAAAAATTACCTTAATAATGTTTTGAGGATTCAGAATGCGGAGTTCAAAACATGTTCAACCTTCGTGTATCAATAAAGCATTATATATTTAACATTTGTAACATGCCCAAGATAATATCAGTTCATGTAAATTTGCCTTGAATTCCTTTGAAGCAAAAGCAATAACATTTGTCTAGCTGTAGCAATTCTGATTATTTCAAAGAAAATAGTATTTCACACCCAAAAAGTCCCATTGAAAGAACTATGGTGTCATACAGCTTTTTACATGTAGAGGGGGAATCCCTTTTTTATTCAGACCAATTTTAAAAAGAGACATGAATGATCTTTGTACAGATATCATTAACAATTTCGGCATTAGACATCAACTTATCACAAACAACACCTACGTTTGTATAGTTTACAGTTTCATGTAAAGTGTGGCATCCGATTGGCCATTTTCTAGTAGAGTTTGAATATTATTGTTTGCTTTCGTTAAAAACGATGGCAGAACATTTCTGTGAATTATACTCGAATAATAACCTATCAAGACCTTTCTTTGACAAACTGAGAATATTAGTTTCCTGCATGATAAGACCGTTCCGACTATTATCTAACGTACAGCGTAGTCCATTTATAAAATAAAGGTAGGAAAATGGTGAACTCAACCCCCCTTGTCTGGTCCCGACCGTCACATTAAAAGGATTCTATTGTTTTCATCTGAACAGAACATATGATTCAGCGTAACTGGACCGAAAACATACATGTACTTTAATTAATTAATTATTGATATGAAGAAAAGTAAATTCAGGAAAGCTGAAAGCCCGGGCTTTTTAGCGTAAAGGCAGATACACGCCTGATTACGGACTTAAGTGTAGCAGTACTTACTTCCACTTTGTGCAGTTTATGGACAGTTCATTGTGCTAAACTTTATCGAATGCTTTTTTAAGAAGCAGGACTACAGTTTGCTTCCGGGTGCTCTTGCATGGCAGATACATTCCTTCAGTAAGAAGGATGTCATTGTACAGCTCACATATTTTTGAAATCCAAACTGTTAAGGGTTTATGCTGACATCGATATTTGATTTGACAAAAACTAAAAGTAAGGCCTCATATAGTTTTAAAATATCAGTCGACAGAGTAATAGCTCTATAGTTTTTTGGGACATCCTTCCCTTTTTACTCCTTTCACAACAATGTTTTCAAGGACAGAAAATTCATTGCAGGCAACAAGTGGCTGTCCGGGGTCGATACAGTATGTAGTCCACAATGTTGGTTTTCTCGAGGGGTTTCATATTTTAATTACATGTATCGGCACGGAGAGTATAGATTTCTGAGTTCGCAACAACAATAGTTGCACAGACTATTTTAGCCGTGTTTCTCCCAGAGAACCAACCAAAGCGGTTTTATGAAACGTGTCGAGTATCACGAAAACCGACCTAGGCGATTTTGAGACCAGCAAAGCTCTAGATCAGTTTGCGCCTTTGTTTAGTCTGATCAGGATCCTCAGCATTAGCTATCTCACCATACACGCATCCTTGCAGCATTTATTGAACGTATATGACTAGATCTGACATTTAAGGTTTGTGATTTGATCGTAACATTCTTTAATTCGATACCCGCTGGTGGGTTTAAGTGTGTTATTGCTGAAATGTGTTAATACTCTGTTTGCTACAATATACATGTACATGTATATAATAATTATAAAGTTTTGCTATCGGATGAAGTTGACTGTTATTAAAATGTTCCATAAAATTTCAACGACTGTTTCGCGATAAGTCTATAAACGCATAATAGACTGCACAAATGCGCAGGCTGGTCTGGGTGTTCAGTTATCGCAAATGCCCTGAGGTAGGTTATCGTAAAACGCCGCTCATATATGACATGTATGCAAACGAGCTTAACAATGTTTTATTTGAAAATATACGAGGGATGGTTTTCATGAGACACGGCTTAAACATGTAGATACATGTAATGATATATTTCCTATTATATATATGTATATAATTATGTACACATGCTGTCTAATTCAAATGCACACTTTAAATGATCAATGGCCCTTTCGCGACCATTATGTATTTAGATTAGACTTCACAATACGCAGGGTTAACCGGTTTTACACTGGCAGCCATGCACTGAGGTTCGATAAAGAAGAACACCGAGCACACGTTGTAGCACACACGTATTTATGCCTGCATCGGTGCCATGCGTTGTGTTTTTTTGTGTGTGTTATTAACTTAATAAATTTAATTTAAATGATGTAACCGGTAAACTCAAATGGTGCACAAATGGTCTCGACCTTTCCAAGCTCCTTTTCACTGTGTCTAAACTTTAAATTAAGAAAGTGTTTATTTATAATCAAAGTAACTAAACGATTGATGTGAAGTTTCAGTAAGGTCAGTAAAACGTGATTGAAGTTCAGTAGACCACTTGACAAACTTGGATATCATCACTGTCTTCAAAACTAACGAAGAGCCTCCTGGTACTACTCTGAAAGAATACTGCTTGTGGTTTTCTATCTAATGTCGTCAGTGTTGTGGTGGTCGATCTTTCGACATGAAGTGCTACAACTTCCTTTGATTTATTATCCGCTATGAACAAATGTCCGTCATCAAAACATATACCAAAGGTCCATCCTCTGTTTGGATACGTGTATTGAGCGATGAATTTTCCGGACAGGTCTGTAACAACTGTACCCTTAACTCTATTGGCCACAAATAGTTGTTGTTTCTCTGGCAATAGACACATGTAAGTTGTCTTTCCAAATAATGCAGATCCGACCTGGTCTGTGGATATCGTTTGCAAACACCTGCCTTTTAAATCATACACATTTACTGCATTCCCGTAATCGCAAATATACAATCGACCGTCAACGTGTACTATCCCCGTACAACTACCGGTTACTTTGAACGAGTTCTTAATAGCCAATCTACGATGAACTGATACAAACGTAACTGTTTGTTTTTTTGGCATAGTGACAGCAACCTCATTTTCATTCACAGCACATACACCCCATGGGGCACCAGACATTGATAGTTGATCAGACAGTAGTGTGTATGTTGTGTCATACCTAAGCGATTTAACCTTCTTATTGTTCCAGTCTGTCAGGATGAAAGTACCGCTAGGAAGCTGGCAAAGGTCATTACAGTCACACGTGTGTCTATCCCCGTGATCTCTTATATTCACATTTTCTACACGCCTTAAGCCTGACGGTGATGCATTTTCTACTACGACACGTCCAAATATTGTCTCTGGATTCAAGATATCGCTGATCGCATTTCCTGTCTGAAAGTTAATTTTAGGGAAATAGTTGTTTGTATTAATGGATGCTTTCCATCTCTGTTCTGCTTCCTTTACCATTCGCCGTACACCTTTAACGTTAACAAACGTTTGCGATAAATTGTTCGTGTCCGATTCTATCAGAATTTTTGAGTTCATTTTTTCTAACACTGTAATCGTGTCATCACATGTGTTAATATCAACATCAAGATTCTCACAGAATTCTTCGTATTTATCAGAAATATTTGTATAAATAACATTCTCACGTTTGTCTAGGTGTTTATCAATCTGTTTTCTCCTTTCCTTCACACTTTCCAAAGCTGCATCTTTCTCACTTGATAAACGAGATTGCTGTTCATGCCGGTAATCCCTCAAGGTCTTGACTTTCGAAAGATGCTCTGACAAATCTTGTTTGGCGTTTTGAACAGTTTCATCCGTAATTCGATTAGTCGCAATGTCCGGAATGTAGCACAATTCTCTGCAGGCTCTGAATGATAAAGGAACTTTTGATTTTAGTAAAAACAAGATTTGACATAGGACAGCATACTCGAGGATATTTAAAATAAAAAGAAATGGGCGGGGTTCAGGTATCCGACGTTAACAGCTGCCGAGGTATCCACGTTAAAGGATCGACATGAAATCCGTCTCCATAATTTTTACTAACAAGACGGCCCTGGATCGCTCACCTGAATGTCCACAAGATATTCATTAAATTTGACCTAGTGACCTAGTTTTTGACCAAACATGACTCAGTTTCAAACATGGCCTAGATATCACTCAGACAAACATTCTAACAAAGTTTCAACATGCTCAAGCCAAAAATGTGGCTTCGAGAATGTTAACAAGATTTTCCTTAAATTTTACCTAGTGACCTAGTTTTTGACCGAACATGACCCAGTTTTGATGGCTTATATATCACTAAGAAACACATTCTGACGAAGTTTCAACATTCTCAAGCCAAAATTGGCTTCCAGAGTGTTAACAAGATTTATTTCCTTAAATTTGACCTAGTTACCTAGGTTTTGACTTGATATGACCCAGTTTCGAACTTAGCCTATATATAACTAAGACAAACATTCTGACAAGGTTTCAACATACTCATGCCAAAAATTTAGCTTCAATAGTGTTAACAAGATATTCCTTAAATTTGACCTAGTGACCTAGTTTTTGACCAAACATAACCCAATTTCAAACATGACCTATATATCACTAAGACAAATATTCTGACAAGGTTTCAACATGCTCATGTCAAATATTTAGCTTCAAGAGTGTTAACAAGATATTCCTTAAAGTTGACCTAGTGACCTAGTTTCCGACCGGACATGACCCAGTTTCCAACTTAGCATATATATCACTAAGACAAACATTCGGACAAGAGTTCAACATGCTCAAGCCAAATATGTAGCTTCCATAGTGTTAACAAGATATTCTTTAAATTTGACCTAGTGACCTAGTTTTTTACCCCAACTGACCCAGTTTCCAACTTGTCCAAGATTTGATGGAGATGACTGTTCTGACAAACTTTCATGGTGTTTGGATGCAAATCGTAGCCTGTAAAGTTTTAACAAGGGTAAACGTTGACAACGCACGTCGTACGACGGATGGACGCCGGACAAAATGTGACCCCAATAGCCAATAAAAATAAAAGGAAAAAAACACATGTATAGTCAACATATAGCAATAATACAATGGTCTGAATGAACTGCGCCGGGAGGATCGTTTTAACCCTTTCCCTCATACGACAATTATGCATCATACGATGATGCATATTTTGTCCAAAAATAGAAAATCTCTATAATTGAATGGATTGCCTATGACTAAAAATGGAAAACAGTATGGCAAAAAGAGAGCAATTTCTTCTTTTGTCACTATGTTTTCAAAGAGCTGTGTGCTGCAAAGGCGCCAGAAAGCGTTTATATGAGGGAAAGGGCTAAAACACAACATAAATAAATAGGAAAAACATCCCCTGAAACTTTTTTCTGGGCGTTGATGAATCGAGTCGTCATAACAGTAAACCAAACAATTAAACAAGCGTAGCCTAGTGGACTCCGTAAACCAACTTATAAAAAAGGCGGACCCTAGGAAGTTGGGGAACAGTTATTAATTAAATGTGTCTAAAGTTTTGTAATGACGGTAGAAGATGTACATATTTTGTATCTTGTTATTTTTTAAATCAGTTAAAACAATGTATTCATTCATAAAGGTTGTGTTTTCAAACATATAACTGAGTTTTTCTTTAAAATAAAATTTGTCCGTTGCTCCCTTTTCGATTACGTCAGCCCATGGTACAAAATTAAAACCTATCCCATACTGACGCCGCGCTTCCACGTGGCGTCAATGATATTTTTGTTTTGCTGTCACCTTGATCGCACATTCCCGGATGATGTTTTGTATTATAATTACACTTTGATCTCTCACCTCCGATCGGTAAACGAAGTAAGACTCACCGTAATAAATACTATTGCATACACTTGCACATTGTGTATCCGACCGGCTGAGCAAGCTGACGGCACAATCTTTTGTCAATTTTCGAATTGGGTCTTTCAATTAGTCATTTTTATTGCTGGAGATGTAGAGACCAATCCCGGTCCTAATACAATTAATCTGTCCAACATTTCAGTAGATACTAATTCAGAAACCACAACAAATTGACTTTCAATTATGCAATCTAATATTCAAAGTTAAAAGTGGCCTAAAATCTCATACGATGATCTCAATAATATCTAATGTGTATCCACCTCAAATTCTTAAAACCCAAGCAGACCACTCATAAGCGTAGAATATGGTTGTATGACCAATGTGACTTGATTAGATACAGAAGTAACTTACGGTTTACCCATTGGGATACTTTTATAGAACTCAAGAACTAGACGATGTACCTGCATATCTTCACAGTACTATCATATCTGCAGAGAACGACACTATCCCTAATAGAGAAGTTACAATTAGGCCTGCGGATGTCCCCTGGATAAGTAGTACATTAAGACAACAAATACGCGGACGTAATTAAGAAATCTCACTTACTTGCGAAATACACTGATACAGCTGAGGCTAGGACAACATCCATCTAAGATTAGTGGCATCAATTGTATAAGCCAAACTATTAAATAATGCGTAAACGAGCTCGCAGTACCTCTTTAAAAATGAAGTTACTTTCCTATTCGCATATTCCATCGGACTGGAAAAATAGCCAACGTTACCCCAAAATTCAAACCATCCAAACCATAGAACTACAGAACAATATCACCACTGAGTTGTCTTTGGAAACTAATGGAACGTTGCAAACACAAACATACACTCCACTACAAATCAACTCGTTTATTTTTAAAATGAGGTCTGGCTTGCACTTGACGAGTGACAAGAGGTTCGATCGGTCTTATATCCAAAGCATTTGAGAGATTTGGCACAATGGTCTTCTTTGTAAGCTTTCTGCTATTGGTATTGAGAGGTAAAATTACTCTCTCGGTTTTCTTCGTATCTTGCTAATCGCATGCAACGTGTCGTAATAGCAAACTCGTCATTATCCTGGTAAAAAAGTAACGCATAATTCTAGGGCCTCTACTCCTTTTAGTACACCGTTCAAGATATCGATATAATTGTGGATGACCCAAATGCATCATTTATAACACCTTCTTACCTCTCAAAACATATTCCACGTAATCCTGTTCGAACGTACTACCTTAGGAACACACCAGGAATTCCTGCCATTCAAACAAATATCCAGCGCTATGCGTGATCGTTTCTACCCTCCACTTTCAGAGAATGGAACTCACTAGCTTCTAACTTTGGTAATGGACCGACTTTAAGCCAATTTAAAACCTCATTAAAGAAGGGTCTATATCATTGCCGCTATGTTATTTTGGAAAAAGGCTTGATCAACTTCCCCACTATCAATGACGACTTGGTCGTAGCAATCTGAACTATGACCGTTTCCGAAAAAGCATAATACCATATCCACTTTGAGATTATAGGGCTCTAGGGACAACCTCTCGTTACTTGCTACCATGCCCAAAATACGTAAGTAGTGGTGTTTCAATGACCTCCCGTATTCACTGGTAGACAATTTACTGTATGGCAATGCATATATGTCATTTGAAGACAATGTTGGTGTGTCAAAGCTAGTTCAGAACTATATCTGTCGGTCAGAGATTTGATAATTAATCTACATGTAACTGTAGAGAGGACTACCTTTCCGGTTTTTAGGTGTGCGTGCGACGGGGTGACACAACACAGAACAAAATAAGATTATATACCAAATTGACCAGTGTGTATCATTACCAAATCCACTACACTAACTCCTTTTGGCAAATATGTTGATATGAAAATGTAACCATCAAAGGGAAGAATTAATATAAACATATTATGCTCGTTTTCAGATCCATTTAAGTACTTCTATGTAGTTCTGCCTACATTTTCAAAATGTGTATTGCTTGAACTGAATAAATAGAGGATATATTGTGTTTTTATTAAACAAGTTAACTAAGATGATATGCCGCAAGCCTTGGTGAGCCTCATATTCAGCTTAGTGAACGAGTTTATTAAAAGTGATAATAAATAAACACGAATGAGATATTTTTCTATTTATCACATAACTTGCACTCCAGGAGTGGCATAAAGCAGTAACATAACTATCATATGTAACTAGTTACATAAATAGCCGAATCACAGCACGTGTGCTGTTTTTGTATTCATACGTGAC
>JAUELF010273006.1:0-10768 GCA_031471495.1 Clinocardium nuttallii | reverse complement strand
TCTCGGGGGGCGGACTGTGTCGGCCCGGTTTACGATACATTACGCAGATGCCATAATGTTGGTTTTCTCGTGGGATGGAATGTGTCGGCCCGGTTTACGATACATTACGCAGATGCCATAATGTTGGTTTTCTCGCGGACCGGCTCATATCTTCTTTACTTATTGTATTTCCAGAATTGCCTCACATTTTCCGTTCCTGTCCTTTATGGGTATACTATATGAAGTTGGGGAAATCCTTGGGATTATTCGAGATTTATTACTAGTCAACCCAAAAGAAAGTCTTTCTGTAAAACAGTAAGTATTTGTAATATAATGCTTCTCTAATGTTTGAATGTTGTGTACCAGTCTACCTATCGGAACTCTCTCCGGCTAAAGTCGTAAACTCAAGTTTATCCTTTATCCACGATGTCTTTAAAAGTTGCATGCCGTTAACATTTGAAATTGCGTTTGCTTCAAGTAAAGGGTTTTTATCAAAGGTTTAGTAAGAACTTGATCACAAGACCGCTTTACGTTAACAAATTATACAAACGATTGTCTGTGATTATTTACTTGAACTACTGCCAACATTGGATATATATACTTTTAAGACAAGTCCTCTAAGTAGCACCTTTTGCCGCAATGTTTTCAACTCCATAGAATAATGTAATTTGTCATTATGCATACTTCCCAGATTTTGTTTATTCGTCTGCTGCAGATGTTTAATGTGTGAAAGGGTTATGGGGTATACCTTCAACTTCTAACAAGTCATAAGTTTGTAATTTTATTTACACAAATACTAATATAGTTTACCAGTATGGTATGAATTATAAGGCATGATCAGGTTAGTTCCATTTCCAACATAAACCGCTATCTGACGCCTCTGCAGCAGACGGTTTTGAAAACTCTACGGCAAAGGGAGAAATTGCTCATTATGAGTCGTCTGAAAAACGGGTCGACGATTGGAAGTGCTCTGTCGTAAATAAAGGGGGTAAGGTCAGTCTGAAGTGCGCTTATAGAATGCTGCAGATTTGTTGTATGTAGGAGAGGGTTTTAAATGGCCGCTCCGCGTTATAAGTTGTTCTAAGCCCGATTCTAATATTGAAATTCGTATACAGACAGGTAATGATTAACATACTAATACAGGTTATATCAACGCTTCTTTGCAGGAGCCAGATAGAAATATTTTGGGCCGATTGTACGCCATTTCTGTTCATCTTTGAGAACAGTAACCATTTGTGAGTACCGATATTTATTATAACTTACTAGACTCGACAAACGCTCTCTCCGACGGTCGACAAAAGACACTGCGACAAGCGTCATCCACCAACAGGCAACAGCCTATGTGCAAAACAAGCCGGTTGCTTTGAACAATTGACATGTGGTGTACTGGTGTGAGAAATCCAGGGAACATAAAGGAATGTTAACTGCGTCCTTAACAAATGTTGAAACGGCATTAAACCGAATAAGTGAATAAATTAATACTTTATCTTTGAAGTTTCAACAAGGACTACGTTACAAGTGGGTGACATGTGAAGATTCTTGTGCGTGACTGTATTTTGCAAGCTTATGTGTCTAATACTCTTAATAAACATTTCAGATTATTAGAAACGGGTCAGATTCCGTCCTATACCCGGGCGTTATTGGATCTGGTTCCCACAGTCATACAAGTGGGAATGTGTATGTACAGTACGGATGATATACAAATGAGGTAACCAGCAGTTTCAGTGTCCTATTCCCCATTATTGTGTGGATGTAGAACCTGCTCAGTTATTTAATCATACTTTTCACGATGCTATTAGTTTCATGCTAGTGTTTGAATCTCTTCGGAGGCGTTGGTTGTTATCTCATCTCTGCCATTAAGTCCGTACGTAAAAGGACACATGCCGATGTATAAAGGTTTGTTTATGTTAAAACTCAGTAAATAACTTGTCTAATCTTAATGAGTAAGAAATCATTGTTTTCGCAAACTGTAGTGAGTGGTACAGTAAGAACCAATCTCATTACGGATATTGCAGGGGGTCTGACGACACCGAAAAGCAGGTCATGTCAAATTGACAACATATGATTCAAAACTCATAAGAACTTGGCCAATGAAATTTGTTCTATACAATCGGATAACTCGATAATCATCGTTCTCTATCGCGTTTATTTATATGTGTTTATCTGAATGGTTTTTTATACCTAACGATTCGGTAAGCGACTACTTGAATGGATGATGCAATATGAGTCGACCTGTATAGGGCCCTCATCAGATGATGCAATATGAGTCGACCTGTATAGGGCCCTCATCGGATGATGCAATTTGAGTCGACCTGTATAGGGCCCTCATCAGATTGATATACAGCGAACTTTAGATCTCATATTTGGTTTCCATTTCAGGGGATTTGACAGTTTTGCCGACACGTGCTTGCGACTTTCTCGCGCTCTCGTAGACACTGGTGATTTCTTGCTAACAGCGTAAGTTGTACCTTCCTGTGTACCGATATTTCAACAATACAGTATATATACATGTATACAAGGAAAGTGGAGTAAATCAGAGTACTTCAACAACGTTGTTTCCATTTTTTTCTTTCGAAGTAGACTTTTCAGAAACGTGCTGTCTCTCCTAAAATCTGCATTTATTTCCGTATACGATATAAATGTTTACCAAATTGTCTCTTAGGCGAAAAATGGAGTGCTGCAATTGTCAACATTGTAGAGTCGACTTTGTGAAATTCGGCAGTGCAAGAGTTACATATGAAAAGCCGGCGCGATATGCTTTTAACTAAATGGTTTGTGCATATTAGAATTGCGGAATTTCTTTGTCCACCTTTTCTAACCTGTACGATTCTTTCAAACGGCAAATAATAAAGTTTTAACTTATGGACAATGTTCGGCAATAAAACAATAAGTCTTCAAATGGCTTCTATTCGCTACGTGGCACTAAGTAACACGAATTGCATTTTGCATTCCGCATTAAACAAAAAAGCATGAAACATGGCATATGTTTTATTTGACACTAAAGCGTGACCATCCGGCTGACCGTAAAAAGAAAATCACTTATGACAACGTATCTGTCACTACAATATGTTCTTAACACTTTCACTACATACAGACGATTTCGGGCTCATCTATTGCAGACGACAACTTTTGAAAAATGTTGTAAAGAATAAAAGAATCAATTTCTTCATGTTCCACAATGATATAGAGGATATTGATGACTAAAGTAGGGAACTATTTTGTGTCTTCGTACCTGTTTACGTACGTTCCGGCATAACGTGACGTGATGTCATTTTTTCAATTCTACAGTATGGATTTTATTTCACTGATAGAACACAGTATTTCATCACTTAGCATAACATAATTCAACTTTATTCAATCAGTTTACTTTCATTTATAGTGATGTTTAATATTTTTGCCGACATATTTTCAAAGACGTCTGCTGCATATGTATTGTTTGTGGGAAATGGTTAATCTAGTTATAGATATGATGAGAAGATTGAGTGCAATTTGCAACTTTACCGGCTCCAGTTTGAAAGTATAACTTGCTTCTTTTGCCAAAAAAATCTGATATTTTAAATTCCCACTCTTTTCAGGACAAGTTTTACTGTTCAATTTGTAACTTTTCTGAGCTAGTTTTATTGTTCAATTTGTAACTTTTCTGAGGTAGTTTTATTGTTCAATTTGTAACTTTTCTGAGGTAGTTTTTATTTGTTCAATTTGTAACTTTTCTGAGCTAGTTTTATTGTTCAATTTGTAACTTTTCTGAGCTAGTTTTATAACTTTTCAGAGCAAGTTTTATTGTTCAATTTGTAAATTTTCAGAGCTAGTTTGACAGACCAATGAATACAGTTTTATAGTTAAGGTTACTAGATCTACCTTATCAGAACACACTTTCGATTTACCTTTTATTTTAGAACAATTTGCTATTTCAATTTGTGACTTTCTTTTTCAGAGAGCGAATGGAGCCAGTTATCGTGCCATTCTTACGACAGTGGATCATTTACTCACTGGAACTCGTACAAAGTGGCGTTAGAGTTAGGTAGATGGCCTTTTCTGTTATTCATAAAATCTGCAACAATAGAAAAAATGAAGCAATGATCTGGAAAAATCTCGTTGAATGATTCATGAAAAGAGTTATACCACAATGAAAGCGTTAAGAGAGGGATCATTAATACATGTATTATAGACGTAATGTAGCTTAAATATGATGACAAAATTATGTAAGTAAAATCGCGGAACACTGTACATCTTATATCAGACTGTGCAAGATACACAGGCTGACCTGGATCTTCACTGTTTACAAAAGTCAACGTATACCCTTTACCATTGACGGGTTTTTTATTATTTTATTTACAGAACGGATAACGCATTAACAGTATCGCCGAGACTAAAGAAGATTTTTAGTCGAGAGGAGTCCGTGGAGTCCAATGACTCTGTGTTTCAATCCGATGACACCGTCCCAAAATCGTTAAATGCACTCTCACTGTCTACAACTTCGTAAGTTTCATTTTAATATGTACTTTTATGCTGGGGGGATGGTTGTATGCAGTATTATTAGTAATTTCTTCTTTTGTCACGTGTCGTCTGCAGCACATGCGTTATAATGCGTCTGCAAGTTTGCCAATGGTTAAGAGAGATAGTATACTATTTATTGTGATGTAACGTGAAGAGAACTAAGTGAAACACTGTTCCTTAAACAGGACATACACAGTTACACCCCGTTCCCCACCCACTCTCCAACATGTCTGTTGACGTATCAGCAAGAGCTGGCATTTGACAATTTAAGTGTTATAAACGAAGAAATTGCACATCATTATGGCAACTAACCTTCTCAGTTGTATATTGGTTAGAGCGCCCAGGAACGAGAGATCCCAAATTCTTTCTATGATTGAGTCCCTTTACAGCTCGGGGTTGTGTAGAAAGTATGGCTACAAAAAATAAAAATCTGCAGTAGATGACTTTTAATGCGATTTACTGATACAAAATAACACACCAGGTACATTAACCCTTTCACACTTACTGATACAAAATAACACACCAGGTACATTAACCCTTTCACTCTTACTGATACAAAATAACACACCAGGTACATTAACCCTTTCACACTTACTGAAAATATGCAGCAGATGACTTTGATAACATTTAGACAAAAGTATGGGCAAACTTTTTAAATGAAAGTACAACAATTGTTTAAAAATATAACAATTTCTCATTTTGTCACATTATTTTCAAAAATGTCTGCCGTATAGGAGTCAGAAAGCGTGGGTATGAGGGAATGGATTAAGTTGACCCGACTCATGTTCACTATTCCAGCTCTGTCCCTGATGATATAGCTGAAGCCTCACTGGCGCCATTGAAGATCCACAATTACGCTTCAGTACGAATATCCTGTCAGCCATTTATCTGGATCGGTGCCGCCAAAACGAGACTAGTCACGTGTCCCAACGAAAACCGAAAGTCCATGCTGGAAGAGATAAGTCTACGAGAGAACCAGAAACTTGTGTCGGATATTTATGTTCTCGCTGGGGATCCTTTAGCTTCCTGGAAAGGCATTTACGTCCATTGTCCACTGACCAAAACATACGATGAGCATCGAATACGACTGTTTGTTAAGGTCAAGGTCGCGGACAGATGGGAGGAAAGGGAAGCAATTTATCAGGTATTAATGGCACCAAATACGGTCAAAATGTACCAAATACAATGTACAGCCAAGTAGTCCATACACAAGTTGTTTGCATAGAAATGAGTGTATACCTTCACCCAACTACATTGACTATTGGATAGTGAGTTTGAATTAATTGAGGATGAACTGAAACTGTTTCATTTGATTGATCATGTTTGGCATTTTGACACTTCGAAAAGAGTTGAAAACCAGTTGTATTTCAGCCGTCCCGCGAGAAGACCAACATTATGGACTCTACGTAATGTACCAACCCAGATAAGCCTGTGCAGTCCGCGCAGGCTTATCAGGGCTGACACATGACGTTTCAGGGGGGGGGGGGGGGGAGTAATGATTCGTGAAACAGAAAAGCCACAGGAAGCGAAAAGTGTCTGCCCGGGTTAACCTGCGCGGCATGCTTAAGCTGATCCGGATTGATACTTTACGCAGATTCCACAGTGTAAGATTTCTCGCGGAACGGCTCATTGTGTCGTATCAAAAATCATATGCATGTGACATACCATTACTGAAGTTTAATCTTATTGCTGTAATTTCATTTTCAGTCGTTGTTCGGAAAAGGTTACTTCCTAAGTTTTAGAGGTTGTAAAATGGAAGGGTTCGTCGGGATAGAGGAGAGGCCAGAAGTGATACGCGAGCTTGATAACTCCGGCGGGAGCCTGGTGACAGACTTTGACCCCAATCTTGAGGCAGTTATACATCCGGGCTCACTGACTAAATCTAGTCGAGTACGGATGATGGTAAGTAAAAAAAACTTTCAATTGTTTTCGCAAAAATTAATATTTTAATGTTCTATATCATTCGGTGTGCATGTTAAGAAGACAATGGATGGAATAACCAACGGTTTCAATATTCCTCTATGCAAAACATCCAGAGAGCGAGAGACCAGTGTTTAATCCCCGGTCTGAAAATATCGATGACGCCTAAAACTGGAATAAGTAGCTCCCCTCGTTGGCGACATCTTTACGACTGAGTAGCTGAGTAATTGGCTATTTAGTATGTTCCCATAAGATACTGTGATATTACATAAATACTAGTGAAAGCGGTATAAAGCACTAAACAAAAAAAACAAAAAAGACATCACTTTCAAATCAGAATCTGCGAATCTTTATCTCTCGAGATTAAAACGAATACAAATTAAGTCAAATAATTGACAAGAAGGTTACTTTGTAATTGGATTTGTTCTTATATTGCATTGATGATTTAATACTTAACTGCTGGAACCAACAAGGTGAAGCCCTTTTTTACCTTATAGCCGCGCCTTCTGACATGGCTCTGTACTGATGGCGTTTCAACTAATCATTTCGATAAAGATATTCCTAGAATTTATTATGGACTCAAAATGCAAAGCTGCAAATATCCACTTTAATAATCAAGCATTTTAAGGCTTAAAGATCAGAAGAGATGGTATATATTGTTTGAGTTATATTGAGTCTTGTGATGTGGCGGTCTTATTGATCCGCCAATTAAGCATCATTCAAAATTACATTAAAAGTTACACACCCACAGTGGCTAAACTTGAATATTCTTTGGTAAGATGCATTCGTGTCTATTTAAACGGTCAATGAAGACTCAGCAGTGACTGTTCGTACCTGAGTGTTCACTGTACGCATATTCATGCTAGACGCTGAATGTTTCTGATTTCATTTGCCTCGTTTTATCGAATCATTTTGATCACGTGATAGGTCCAGCCAGCTGACAGACCACGTGAGCGACAGTACCGAGACACGTGCCCTGAAGTTTTCCAACATATACAAACGACGTCGCACGCTATCGAATTGGACGGGGCAAACATCAGCTCGGACGGAAATATTTCTATCAAGATACCGTTTGAAATTCTGAAGAACGCCAATTCCAAGGTGTTGGTGTTACGATATACAAACGATAACATTGAGATAAGAGAGGGTGCCGACTTCCTGCAAGACTCCGGTGACAACTGTTACACAGTCTCTTCACAAAATGGCGGGTTCGTCAACAACATTTTAAAATTGATTGTGTTTTCTTATTTATCACTAGTAATTATATGAATCAATCTCCGCAAATACAATGACGCTGCGTCCATTACATTTTCATACGCAATGTAGTTAACACATACAGTATGTATAGGAATACAGTTGACAAAACGTCCTTGACCTGAACAGGTGGATATTTGTTTTGATAAATGCATTTATTCTATACAAATCTGTTTTCTCGTTGTTCCACATAACTATCAACACACTTGTAAAATTGAATTTACTTTTATTAAATTCTTATATTAAAGACTTTACATTATATCCATTGCACTTATCACGTATAAAATTATTATTATCATAATTATCATTATGTTTGTGAATCCGTATATCAAGTGGATTTTTTTTTTAACCAAATATTGATGTTGTCTTTCATAGTATATAAGTACTCGATAAGTTAAAGCAATTTTAAACACCTTTATTGCTGTACGTCTATTGGCTCTGACACCACCGCATACAAAGGTCGTCTCGAATTTGCCCCTATATATTAAATTATTATATACACTCGGATCACACGGAAATCACCGCATACAAAGGTCGTCTCGAATTTGCCTCTATATATTAAATTATTATATACAATCGGATCACCGCATTTATATATCGTTTATTTATATGGGTTATCTCCACTGTTGATACCTAACGAATTTGTAGGAGACTAATTGTATTGGCTTATGCAAGTGTTAATTTGAGACGACATTTAGCAGGCAGTCATCGGATCTATACGAGCGTTTGCTACCACAATGAAGTGTATGCCTGGGTTAAATGAGATTGGTAGGAAGAGAGCATCTGTATTGCTAAATATGTCATTGTAGAAGCAGTGGTAAAAGGTATAATTGAATATATACATTATACACGAGATGATCATTTGTCTCAACTCAGTCATGTCGATTTTTGGGTCTTTTAACGTTGTAGATAAAACGCGATTTATTGATAGATTGTAGCTTTATCTCTTTTTCAACAATTTCTAAGTTATATGGTGAAGGCTAGTTCACCAAAACATGTGTTTCCTGGCCTTTTCGTATCAGTCTCCCACACAAAGTTCTTCTCAAGGGAACTAACTGTCTACATTCTCAAAAGGACTTTTTCTCACAAGGACTTTTCTTTGGCCATTGGTGCAAACAAATAACGCGAGTCACAATGGCGTTTATTAATCATCGAAAGTAAACAATGGCCGAGCAGATCATTGAGCCGTCACGCGAGAAAACCATCAGTATGGCTTCTGCGTAATATATTGACCCAAATCAGCCTGCGCAGTCCGCGCAGACTGATCAGGGCCGACACATTCCGTCTCAGGGGGGTAGAGGTATACAGTAATAATTCCTGACACAGAAAGTCCCAAGGAGGCGATAGTGTCTATCCGGGTAAACCTGCGCGGCAAGCTTAGACTGATCCGGGTCCATACTTTACGCAGAGACCACAATGTTGGTTCTCTCGCGAGACGGCTCTAATGTTTCCCAACTGTTGCCTGAATCAGGTGAACGGATGATGGTATGTGTACCTACAAATCACCTGTAAATTTGTCGACACATGTAAATCAATTATTTAAACATACTTTAAACATTGTATTTAACTCTCTCAGCGCCGAATACTTTTAAGTAGACTCTTCCATGTTTAAAAGTGGGCGTCTCCATTTCTCTTGTTATAAAAGTTTGGAATATTGTTACAATTAAAAGGCAAACAATGCCGATTTCAGGTGAGTCGGATCGTCACGAGCTGACTCACCTGAATCTGTATAGTTTGCAAAATCATCAATATTGCCTTTGGCGCTGAAATAGTTAAACATCAACATAATGCGTCGATGTGTCAGACTCTAAATCAGTTTTCGACACACTTGCGACTTGCGTTGCCCCAAAAGCAACAATCGTTTAAAAGTGATTATTTCTCCTCTTACCCGATTTTCTCATTTGTTTTGAAGTCATTACGTCAATATCTAATACTTCATATTTATCACATGACAATGTGTGTATCCGATCTAATTATAATATACCATTACGTATTTCTTTATATGTTACGTGTGTAAAATAACGTGATCGAATCAATATGTTTGTGTTCATCCGCGAATGTTTACAAAATGATTGAGAACGTGTATCCGGTAAACACAAACGTCACAATATATGGAAAAGGTAAAGGGACCATTATCGGTGACGAAGATATTCTTTTTGTAATTAGTAAACAGTCTATTTAGTATTATATGTTCGGACTATTTTCTGACCGCGACAACCAGATTTCATCTTTGTGTTTCGTACTGTCATATAAAAGAATCTAACAATCGTTGTCATTTCATTAAGTTTTATTAAACTCGTCCAAAAAAGTTGATATTAAGCTCGCCAAAGGCTCGTTTAATAGCAAATTGCTTGAACTCGTTTAATTAAACTTAATATATGAAATGACAACTCATGTCAGATCCTATATATTTTGTAGAAAATTAATAAATAGCAGACGAGGTGATGCTAGGTCTTAAAAAAAAGTTATCAATCTAAAAAAAACCATGGCATCCGATTATCACGATTGCGTTGTTTCTTCGTTATTTATAGTTCCATTCTGTTCCTGCAAATACATTGTTAGTCCCTCACTCATGTAACGCACCACGAATGATAGCAGGTCCTCCCAGCTGTCTTTCACTTCCGTTATGAATTCCTCGGCAATAACGGACTCGAACACCGACAGCATACTGGCGGTGAACACGTGAAAATATTCGACCTTGAAATGTTCTAGCGTTCCGTGTTTAGCACCAAGCAGTAATAGTGTTTTTTCCATCTCGTCTCTGTTCGAATCTAAGTGTTCCAATAAGTCACCAATCGTCTGCATGTATTTGTCCACGTGATGAAGGAATTTGGTGTTTCTCAGGATTTCTTCATCGCCCATGTGCCTGCAATAATCATTAACAGCGTTTTTTTTTTAATTTGGCTTAACCCTTTTCCACATACAACACATCTGAAGCAGACGATTTTGTAAACATAGTGACACAAACCTGAAAATATTCTCCATATAAGATAGCTTAAATGTTAAAGGAAGTTGAAAACATTGTGACCAAAGGAGAAATTGCTCATCATGAGCAATTTCACCTTTGGCCACACTTTTTTTTTCAAAAGTCGTCTACTGCTGTTGCGTCAAAATGCGT
>JAUELF010272995.1:0-10768 GCA_031471495.1 Clinocardium nuttallii | reverse complement strand
AATGATTATTGTGAAGTTATATTGAATTCTGATCAAGGGTTGCTGAGAAATAGTGATCACAAGAAATGTCTACAGACTGACGGACGGACCGACCGACCATCAAGCGTGACTCCTATATAGCCCCCATATACTATGTATCTGGGGGTATAATTATGGCTTATTAAAGTAGATTAGAAAATTCTTCTCTTTGCCACAGTTTTCAAATATCATATGCAGCAGATGTATCAGATATATATATTTATATTGGAAAGGGTGGGTTAATACAGCTTAATTGTCTTCTTCATTATTTGCAGGTTATAACATCAGCTTTCTCCCAATGTATAGTATATCCGTTGGAAATCCTGTTCGGCGGACTTGGAAAATCTTTAAGACTTTTCTTCTCGGAAATTCCAGCCCAGTGGCAGCCATTCATGTTAATCTCAATTGTGCTTTTTATGACTCTAGCTCTTATAATGACCTTCGGGTATAGAATTCATCTTCCATTTGTGTTAAAGCTTGAGCCAAAGTCTCCTCGTTATGTGCGTATTAAATCGCGAAGTAAATCCGCTAATCCAGACATGAACAATCTCGACGATTCTGTGATGTCCACACAAGATTCTATTGAGCCTGGTAGTTTGGATACACAATATTCATTGGACAGTCAGACCTACTGATGAAAGATTTTTATGCAGATCATATTTCGACACATATGTCTGTGGCTTAAGTCTTTTAAAAACATTGCAGCATTTTCTCTTTTTGTCGCCATGTATTTTACCTAGTTTACCATTTCCCTCATTATATAGACGCTTTCTGACATTTTCTCCTTTTGTCACTGTTTTCAACTTTTAGTCATAGGTTATCCATTCAATTATAGAGATTTTTTATTTTTTGACAAAATATGCTTTAAGTTGTCTGCTGCAGAATCGCATTCCAAAGGCACGCAACACAAACATAAGACAACTTGGCCTTACAAAAAAGTATAGAGCCAGACCAGCCTGCAACGCCATGCATGCAGTCTGTTCAAGATGTACACTTTTTATCAAACTATTTACAAAGGCTTTATTTTTTAAACACTATTGACGAATTGTGAAGATTATGATAAAACGGATGCAAAGTCCGATCAAAACCAACTCTTCATGAATGCCAACTTGTACATTAATTGTGTGTATGGACAGGCTGAAAAAAAGATGTCGTTTTTACAAAAAATAGTTCTGGTTACACAGTGACAACTTTTATTACGTTTTATGTACAGATATAGTTTTAACAACACTAACATGTATACAATACACTGAAGCCACATACCACGATTAGGGGTCTTAATGCACATGACTCTTATAGAAATCAAAACCAAAATACTTCGCTGTACGTAGATTGGATCTGATGACATCCTATAATAGGTTGTCTGGAATTGACACTATACATTTAAATATTAATTTGTTCACGACACTTGACAATCGCCTCTTCTATATCTTGTTTTTATTTATATGTGTTATCTCCCCCTGTTGATACCTTACAGTTTTGTAAGCGACAATTTGATTGGCTGATACAAAGGTCGATCTGAGACAACCTGTATCAATCCGGTCTCAGATATTGAGTGAAGTTTAAAGTCTGGATTTAATGAGAATTGTTGCACCTCTGTGACAGCATCACAAAAAGATGTAAAGAGAAAAAACAAAGATGTAAAAAAAATGTTTTAATTCACATCTTAAATATTGTGTGCTGCATGCAAAATGGTTGCAATGTCAGCATCTTGTAAGAAGATGTAGTTACAACAGTTTTGCATGAATGTCACAGTTTGTGGACAATTTAGATTCGGGTAATATAAGATTACTATAAGATTACGCAAATACACAGGCTTTCCCATCAATAAGCAACAACATCCCTAATCGTTCAATGAAGCTCACTTATAACTTCTGTAAACAAAGATGGAAACCAGCATCTTCTCTTACAACATGAAAAGCTTAAGGGCAGCAAATCACAGTCTACAACACAAACTTTTCTTTTAAACATGGATATCATGTAAAAAGCTGAACTATCATGTACATTATCTGATTTTTATGATTTTTTTTTATATTGATTAAAAATCTGTTTCACATGTCAGTGGATTAAATGAAACCTTGATTATTATAATTTCTTGAAATAAAAGGGAGATAATTCCAAAACTTTCACTTTTTGGACTTCATTTGTCTGACATTTTTTATCATGTTGATACCTGATAGAAAATTTAGGTTAATTTCTGCAACTGTGTAATTTAAATTTTAGTGCTACAAAAAGCTTGTGCAAATAGAGCATGTAAAAAAATCAACATATTAAATAATAATAATAATACAAAATCAGTTAGACATTTATTGTTTGTTTTTAAATCTACAACACTATAACTTTTTTACCCATTCTCTCACATTAATATATCTACAAAGAAAAAATGGTTCAGAATTGCGTTCTGTTGATTTTATTTAGAATTAAACTGCTCTTTATGTTATACTTTGAAAAATTGTCACAAAAAGGAGATTTTTTTTTATAATGGACAATTTCTCCTTTTGTCACAATGTTTTCAACTATAAATTCTGTAATTATACTGTCATTGATGGGGATTTTTTTTTGACCTGTTCAAAGTCTCTGCTGCAGATTTGTTGTATGTCATTACATGCATATGGGATATTTCATAAGTCACCATAGGTAGGTTTAAATCGGTCTTTTTCTTACAATTAATCTCAAAATGTTCCATCCAAACCCTATGTTGTGGGTACTCAACATAATTGTCTGAAAGAGATGATTTTTGAGTACCTGCAACATAAGAGTTTTAATATGAAATCAAGAATTTCAACCATTGGGATCCCACATACAATAAATATGCAGCAGAGGACTTTGAAAGTATCAAGTTTAAAATATAGAAAAACTCTATAAATGATAGTATGATTATCAAATAAGAGTTGAAAACATTATGTCAAAAGGAGAAATTGCTCAATTGTAGGTTGGAAAGGGTTAAGAATTAAATCATGAAATACATTTAGAGTAGTACTGATTTTTCTTTGTTTAAAATGTGAAATTTTTCAAATAAGTGATCGTGAATAAAATAAGCCTTTCCATTGGAAAAGGTACATGTTGGATTTAGAGAACAATGTAGATCCAGATCAGTATATGCTTTTATGCAGCCTGACCAAGACATACACTGATCACATTCTAATAACATGTGTAAGTCATGTCAGAATTTTTCTACCAATGTGTGTGTATTTTGATAAGACAAGGGCAGATGTAAAGGCCGATCCGAACCTATGCAGTTTAGAAATATCAATGTTTACCTTTTCCCAATGGTAGAGCTCATATTATCTGGACACCATGCATTACAGTTGTCATCTTGAGTATGATACATGTATAGATAGATACCTTATATCTTTCAGCTCCCCAAACCGTTTAAAGTAGACTCTTCCGTGTTCAAAATCGGACTACTCTATTTTCATGTTATAAAATAGGGAGTACTGGAATATTTTGATAACATACATGTATAAGTCCAACAATGCTAATTTCAGGACTCTATTTCAGGACTCTATTTTCATGTTATAAAATAAGGGTACTGGAATATTTTCATAACTAAAAACCAAACAACGCTGTTGATTTCAATGAGACAGCTCGTTATGAGCTGACTCACCTGAATCTGTAATGTTTGCAAAAAGCTCA
This sequence comes from Clinocardium nuttallii, assembly GCA_031471495.1. Classification (NCBI taxonomy): domain Eukaryota; kingdom Metazoa; phylum Mollusca; class Bivalvia; order Cardiida; family Cardiidae; genus Clinocardium; species Clinocardium nuttallii. The sequence goes on along the minus strand of JAUELF010272995.1, from coordinate 7,114 downwards.
ATATTGCCATTGGCACTGAAAGAGTTAATCATTAACAGTTCAAAGTGTTTTACCGTTAAAAAAAATAATGAAATAGTGATTCTGTGAAAAAGGTGCTCATAGGAATCACCACATTTATTAAATTTCCAAATGTTTCATTATTCATTTTATTCAAGCTTGTCCAACATACAACAAATCTGCTGAGGATAACTTTGAAAACATCTAGACAACAATAGGCAAATTTTTTAAAACTGAAAGGATTTTTTTCTTATACAGTTAAAACAAAACATTATTGCAAAATGGGAAATTGCATTGTCTCAATTTGCAATTATGTTTTCATGTCTATTTAATAATTAACCATTTATAACAAGATATTTACCACCTTTTAGCTTTGATGTTTTCAAAGTTGTCTGCTACAGATCTGCAGTTATACAGTTAAAGGGTTTGAGAGGGCTAAATTCTTATTTGTTCAAATTATGATGATTCCAATGAATACCAACAACAAAGGGTTAGGTGGGTAAATATCATTTCAATTAATTTAAAACAATTAAATCATTGATGTCTTAAATTCAACAAAGGCATATCTATATCTTTTATTTCAACCCTTTCCATCTTGTAGACACGTCTAGATCAGACAACTTTTTAAAAACATCATGTGGCAAAAGTAGAAATTGCTCATAATGAGAAATTATCCCTTTTTGCCATGATGTTTTCATCTCTATTCAATACTTTTAACTTCAATAATGTTTTTAATATCTTTGTCACAAAGTGTTCAATCTTATGATGTAGATTTGCTGTATGTGGGAAAGGGTTAAGGGATTTTTTTCCTCAGAAGAAAGAAGTCTGGAATATGCCTTTAATGCCACACTGCTTTAACCCTTTCCCTCATATAACCACTTTCTGACGTCTCTGCAGCAGACGGCTTTTTGAAAACATAGTGACAAAAGAAGAAATTGCACTAAATGTGCAATTTCTCCTTTTGACACAATGTTTTCCACTTTTAGTCATAGGTTATCCATCTAATTATAGAGATTTTCGATGTTTTACTAAAGTATGTTCAAAGTCGTCTGCTGCAGAATTGTCATGTGAGAGAAAGGGTTAACACATGTAGACTCAACTCTGAAGCTGTTGCAGCAGGTAACTTTTGAAAACATTGTTGCAAAAGGAGGAATTTCCCCTTCTGCTGCAATGTTTTTAACTCTTCCATAATTATACTTTCATTAATAGAAATTATATGAGTTAATCAAAAAATGTTGAAAGGGTTAACCTGTTACTCAATATGGTAAATTAGACTCAAATGGGAGACAATTAAAGAAAAATATTAACTTCTCATCAAAGAAAAGCACAATTTGGAGTCAAAGTAGAAATAAAAAAAGAACTGCTTACAATCAGTTTGTTCTTTTTTCACCATGTTTTCAAAATCATCTGTATGGTATTTATAAAAGGTTAAATAATCCAATTTCTAAGTCCCTCACAAGTATTTAATTGAATTCCCGGTCTCGCAGTACAACGGGGGCAATCAGGGTCCACACATACAGTATGATGCACAGCCAACTGGAGACAATCTTCACCCACACGGAGGCCATGTTGGAGTTCAATGTCTTGAAGTCTGAGCTTGGGCTGTAATAACAGAGTAGTACATGTACTAATCATATATATTGAGTCTGCAACAAAATAACTTGAGCAGTTATTAGCATTTACTTTCTCTACATACTAACAGTTCACTAGAAAAACAAATTGTAATTTATTTTTCAGAATACTTGAATAATTGTTTGGTATTTTACTCCGCTTAAAACAATTTTTAGTTATATCACAGTGTTTCCTCTAGGTAAGTTACCAGTACTTCTGGTCAATTTATCCTGACACCAGCCACTCCATGTGTGTCATGCTTACCCTGTAGCACTGACTACTTTAGAATGGTAGGTCTGTTTTCTGTCCAAAGACTACATTAGTATGTCTCGAAGCCTTCCCAGGTCGGTTTTCTCACGAAATGGCTCATGTCTACTTCAATTAAATCTTCTGATGTCTCTGCAGCCAATCACAGTGATCATAGGTAGCTTTAGGCCCCTTATCTCCTTCATTAAACAGCACTATTAGTCCTCCTTTCTCTTTACATAACCTGGAGTAAATGAATGTTGACCTACCTGAACCAGTTAGTGAGCGTCATCATGACATACATGGAGGCCAACACCAACATAAAGTGAAAGAACGAGTAGCTATAGGCTACGGTATCTTCCTCATTGTCCCACACTTTTTGTCCGCCTTTCTCTTCATCAGAACTGTCCGAGGATCCTGGAAAAAAGATCATCATTTTTTATAAATATGAGGCTTTATGCAGGAAATGAAACCTTCAGAAATTTGCGTCCAGTGAACATCCTGATCAGTCGGTGTTCATGTATATATATGGTAGTCTAGTCAGAATTGACAGTGTTTGTCATCAACTAAATGAATTATTTAAAGTCTTCCGATAAAGAGATGAACACACACTGATCAGATTGTATGTAAAATGTGAGAACTTATCTTAACCTTTCCCTCAAATAAATGCTTTCTGACGCCTCTGCAGCAGACGGTTTTTTGACATAGTAACCTTTTCCCACATGCAGACATTTTTAAATCACTGTGGCATTTGCATCCAGCACATACAAGCACTTTGATCTGGCTCTGCACTATTCACCATTTGTTGATCTTCCAAGAAACTTCTGTTAAGTGGTTCTGTATTTAGGAAAGGTTAAAGGCAAGAAACTAGACCAGAAGCAAACATTTTATGTCTGAAGACCCTTTTTATATAATTTCAGGCTAAAATTGTTGTATGTGTGTTTAAGAAATGAGATGGTTTCCTTTACATTGTTTTGTGAAAATTTATCAAAAGTGGACAAGGAATGGATTCCTTAAATGGTGGCCTGCACTCCAAAGAAGAAATGTTACCTTCAAGAATGTTTTATATAACCTAGTCTCTATGTTAACAATTGCATGAGCAGTCACAAAATGACCAATTTAAAACAAATCAACATAACAATTTATTTTGAGAAACATTAACCCTTTCCTGCATTATAGACTCTGTGCTGAAGGAAGGCTCTGCAGCAGAAGACTCTTTCAATTTTGTGTGGTAAAAGTTCATTATCCCTTTCCCTCATATAGACGCTTTCTGACGCCTGTACAGCAGACGACTTTATGAAAACACAAAACAAAAAACATGCAATTTCTCCTTTTGCCACAATGTTTTCCACTTTAAGTCATCTATAGGTTATCCATTCAATTATAGAGATTTTCCGTTTTTTGACAAAATATGATCAAAGTCGTATGAGGGAAAGGGTTATGAGCAATTTCTCCATTTGCCACAATAATTTGAACTATTCAATAATTATCATATATTACTATCTATAATCATTTATAAATAAAGTATTTTGGACTCGATAATTTCAGTCCTCAGTCCTGTGCTGCAGATTTATTGAATGTGCATTAAATGATTTGCTTTTAATGACGAGTGTTTAAAGGAACGCATGCGTCGCCTATCAATACGCATGTGTCGCCTATCAATACGTAAGAGAAACTGTGACAGGCCGTCAACACAAATCAGATCCTGGACATGTGTCCAATCTGATCTGAACCTGCAATATTTCACTGCCATAGCTTTCAAAAGTTGTCTAAAAATTGCTGTACACTTGCATCAGAAAGCATAAATTCTCATAAAAGGTCTTTCCCCACACAGACTGCCCGCCTCAAGAGTGGAAGTTCAGGGTTCCATCCCCGATTGTATCATATGAAAGACTTTAACCCTTTACCTTGTTCAAATGCTTTCTGACGCCTCTGCAGCAGACAGCTTTTTTGAAAACACAGTGACAAAAGAAGAAACTGCTCAAAACAAGCAATTTCTCCTCTTGCCACAATGTTCCACTTTTAGTCACAGGGTTATCCATTTAATTATAGAGATTCTACATTTTTCGGCAAAATATGTTCAAAGTCGTCAGCTGCAGAAATGCTGTATGAGGAAAAGGGTTAATAGTTAAAGCACTGGCTTCCCTCCTTAAGCACTCGGGTTAAAGCAAAACAATGGATGCGCTGGTATGGTGTCAGTAATTTACCCATGAAATGCAGTGATTCAGCTGAATAGAATCTGAGGAGTCATCAGTCTCATTGCATAAACATTGTTCATATCAAGCACCATAAAACCCCACACAAACAAATTCCCACTCCGGTTGAAGTCACCCTAGGAGCCACCCTAGGAGCCACCCTATTCCTCCTCAAATATTCATGCTGGGATTGAATGATGGGAAGTTAATTCAATGACAAAGATTAGTACAGGTATAGCTATTCAATTAAATATGGTGAGTAATTTTACATTGGTTACTAATAGCTAAATATCATATTCTATTTATCATAAAAAATTTTATGTGAAAATGGAGTTTTAATTAACCCTTTCCAAAATACAACAAATCTGAAGCCGACATCTTGAAAACATCTAGGTAAAAATAATTGAAAGTACACTTATTGTATAGTGTTGAAAACATTGTGACAAAAGTAGACATTTTCTCATTATGAGCAATTTCACCTTTTGCCACACTGTTTTTTAATGTGTATGCTGCAGAGATGTCAGATAGCATCTAAATGTGAGCCAGGGGTAGGGTTTATACTTTAAGATGGATTAAGTAATATAATTTCGCAATATTGCTGAAACACAATACTGGAGAATAGAGCATACAGGTACTCTTCTTTTATGTAGCTGTAGTTATAAAAAGCGGAAGATTCAAGCTAAATACTACAAGGTTTCTACTTTCTGCATAAAGAAACAAAAACACAAAATGCCACTTAATACCCTGCCAATCTACTTAGGTAGTTTAACCCTTTCCCATCTGAAGGCACATTTCGACGCAATAGCAGCAGACAACTTTTAAAAACATTGTGGCCAAAGGTGCAATTGCTCATGATTAGCAATTTCTCTTTTGGCCACAATGTTTTCAACTTTATTTAACAATAAAGCTATCTTTTATGGACATTTTTCAGGTTTTTGTCCCTAATAATAATGTTAACAAAGTTGCCAGTTCCAAAAGATTTGTATGTGGGAAAGGTTTAAAACAAGCCAAAGTTCAACGAAAGACAACTCTTGATTGTTATATATATATGGATATATATTATCCAAATGTATGTCTGAGTGAATAACACCAAAGTTTAAAAAAATATCACAATTTGAAGAAGTAGTTTGATTTGCAAAGTTCACATGGCACTTAATTAGGGACCAACCAACCAATACACTAATTGCAGCATAACCCTGACAAACTTAATTTGCAGGGGTACAATTATGTTAGTATGGAAAAACTAAATAACTATGTTTATAAAACAAAACTATAAAAATCTGGATAAAGTTAGTGCAAACACATCTAATTAACATGAAAAGAATGACCCTCCATCTATGACAAAATTGTGTACTTTTGTTTGTTTGTTGTTTTTTGTTTTTTTATCCATAATACTCCAACCATTAACAGATCATAAAATTATTAACCATTTCCCACATAGAACAAATCAGTAGCAGACAACTGGGGCAATATAATGAGAAATCTCTATATCATTTATTGTTTAGTTTATACTTACTTATTTTACATAAATGTAAAACAAGCTTCAAGCTAATATAAGTCACACTCGATATCTGTTTCCTGGAGGCATAACCAGTACTCGCATTGTTTGTGTGGAAATATTCCAAAGGCAGAACACACTCATACAGGGTTTTGATTCTAGATCATTTAACTGTATAATTCTTGGATAGAGATGTTAGAGATGTAAAAATTGTGGTAAAAGGAAATTATTACTCATTATTAACCCTCCTTTCCCACAAGTAGAAGTAATTTGCTGCAGCAGAAAACTTAAAATGTATGGTGACAATAGGAGAGATTGCTGATAATGAGCGATTTAGACTTTTGGCACAATGCTTGCAAGTCTTTCCACTCAATGTCCTTTAAAAAGCTTTTGATAGCATCTGTTTTTTGGTCAATAAGGCATACAATTTTTGAAAGCATTTCGGCAAAAGAGGAAATTGCAATTTCACTTTTGCAACAATGTTTTCAACTCTATCCAATATTCATATATTCAATCATATAGATTTCTCCTATTTCTGTCTGCATGCTTTGAAAGTCGTCTGCTTCAGAATTGTTGTATGTGGGAAAGGGTTTAGTTATTATTTGTTGCATGTGGGAAAAGGGTTACATTTTCACTCCACAATTGGCCATACAGATAGAAGAGTCATTCATTAATAAAACCACAAACACAATACCTCCACTGTGATAAGTGCCTGCAAAATAAAACATAACAAGGCATGCAACTATGTTCTGCTAGTAAGCATGCAAGAAAATAATCTTGTTGAATCTCTAAATGTCACAAGAAAGAGCGATACCAAAATGAAGTGCCACGTCAGCCATATTAGGGCTTTGAGCATTCTGCAATTTGACATTCATGAACAGCATTTATATTTAATTGCAAAAAAAATAAATCTATTTCTAAAATTAGAATAATTGATCTTTATACTTTGCTAATTTTAAAACATTACACTGATAGTTTTAGACTGTCATAGGAGTGAAAGTATAAAGGCCATTTTATTTAGGTGGAAACCTGCATCATGTATAGACTTGTCTGAACCATTACTGTTCACATTAATCAACAAGACCCTTTATTGCTTTAACCCTTCCCCACATACAGCAAATCAGCAGCTGAAAACTTCTTGGTAATCATAGAATAAGTCTCTAGCAATGCAAGTATAATTACTGAATAGAATTGATAACATTGTGGCAGGAAGAAATAACATAAAGTGCAATTTCTCATTTTGTCACAATGTTTTCCAAAGCCACCTGCTGCATATCCTCCTGCATGTGAGAAATGGTTAAAAAATATTTATCAAGCTATTTCTAGTCTAACAATTGTATCCAAAGCATTATTTTCTTAAAATTTAAATCACAAAGGAGTAATATATAGAAACAATATAGACAAAATATTTCCATTATCATATGAAAATACTTATAAACAAGAGGGCCATGATGGCCCTATATCGCTCACCTAGTTTAATGGAACTTCAAGTTTTCAACAGATCAGAATTATTTGAACAATCTTAGTTCTTATTGTTACCCAAGGAACATTTGTACCAAATTATCTT
>JAUELF010272984.1:0-10768 GCA_031471495.1 Clinocardium nuttallii | reverse complement strand
CACCTAACTATGTGCTTCCAGGCTCTCCTCGTACCAGTTATGGCGAGAGAGTCACCTAACTATGTGCTTCCAGGCTCTCCTCGTACCAGTTATGGCGAGAGAGTCACCTAACTATGTGCTTCCAGGCTCCCCTCGTACCAGCTATGGCGAGAGAGTCACCTAACTATGTGCTTCAAGGTTCCCCTCGTACCAGCTATGGCGAGAGAGTCACCTAACTATGTGCTTCCAAACTTTCCTCGTACCAGTATCCCCGGATATCGGACTACCTTTCCACAATGGTTCATAGGCCCCAAGCCAATTGATTGAAGACAAGATGACGCAACTCACACTGTACTTTGTCAGTTAAAGGCAAGAATGAACGGCCGAATCAATATCCGAACTCACGACCCCTGGATAGACATCTCACGTCGTTAGGCGACTAAGTTATCGCGGCAATATGTGCTCGAAAATGAAAACGTCTTTAAAACATAATTCCGTCTACGATTAAAACTGCATCAAACCAAATGCTTGCAAACTGAAGCAGGCGTCAATGACATCTGTGTCAAATCACGGCTTTTGACAAACACTCACCGAACACTCGATGTGATAGGTCATTCTGTATCGCCGCAATATGTGCTCGTAAATGAAAAGGTCTTTAAAACATAATTCCGTCTCCGATTCCCCCAGTTTCCGTCAGGCAAATCTAATTTTGGTCTTATATCACTGTCCAGTTAAACAGATTTAACATGTGGCAATAGATCACTCTTATCAATACGATCGGTAATTGACTTAAATGAACTTTGGTTTTCATTTAAGTCAACATAATCCCCCGTAAAGGTAGATTCTATTACAAAAAAGTGTCAAAGTTAAGTCTTTCATGACAAAAGATAAACTTGTATTAATTAGCCTTTGATATATTTCCTGCGACGTTACTTACACACTATCTGTTCTCTCCTATTTCACCGGCAGACCATGTCCTTTAATTCAGACCATGTCCTTTAATTCAGACCATGTCCTTTAATTCAAGGCCAAATATTGTGTAAATACTCTCAATGTAGTTTTTCCCTTTCTCTATTTTGCTGGATTTACTCGAGGAAATCTAGTTTGGTTTTAGAACTTTTGGAAAATCTCGAAATATAAAAAAGCAAAATTATCGAATACAGTTGAAATCATCATGACAAAGGGAGAAATGACTTATCATGAACATTTTCTTTTAAAAGTCGTCTACTGCAGATGCGTCAATATGCGCCTGCTTATGGGAAAGAGTTAGGTTAAGTGATGTAACAAACGTGTATAAAAAACAATATAGAAACTATCACGTCCCTATTACCATAACTATCACGTCCCTATTACCATAACTATCACGTCCCTATTACCATAACTATCACGTCCCTATTACCATAACGTTAAGAGAATTCTTACATAAACCAGAACCATACGGCAGACATGGCCTTCCAGGAATTGTCAATCTCTAGGCGAGAATTATCTCACAAAGTATATAGACAATAGATGGGAGAATTCCCGGTAATTTGTCCCATGTCAATAATAAGATGTCTAGACGACTGTGTCATACCGCGATGGAACCGCCATGAAGTTTTGGTATGCGTGTACTTTATCAACAGTTATATCCTTTTCAGGTTATTTTGCTTCGCTTAGTTCGAGAACTAAGACAAACTGTAAACACAGTACAGTGCAAGCTCTCTACGATAACATCGGGTGGAAGCATAGAAATAGTCGTTACTTTTGGACAACATTGGGTTAGGGCATAGTAATAGTTATTAATGTAGGAAAACATTGGGTTAATGCATAGTATGGTTATTACTGTAGGAAAACATTGGGTTAAGGCATAGTAATGGTTATTACTGTAGGAAAACATTGGGTTATGGCATAGTAATGATTGTAACTCTTAGAAAACATTGCGTATAAGCATACAAATGGTTGTTAATCTATGAAAACAGCGGGTGCAAACAAAGCAAAGTAATGAGTGTTACTCTAGGAAAATATCGGATGAAAGCATAGAACTGGTTGTTACTATAGGAAAATATTCGGTAGATAGCATAGAAATGGTTGTTACTCTAGGAAAACATTCGGTAGATAGCATATAAATGGTTGTTACTCTAGGAAAATGTCGGGTTAAAGCATATAAAATGGTTGTTACTCTAGGACAATATCGGGTTAAAGCATATAAAATGGTTGTTACTCTAGGAAAATATCGGGTTAAAGCATATAAATAGTTGTTACTCTAGGAAACCAGCGGGCAGATAGCATAGAACTTCTGGAAAACATCAGGTGAAAGCATAGAAAAATTAGAAATATATGTTTTAAAATCACTTTACATCCAATTACAAGTTACATTAACGACCGTCTCTCGTGAACAAAAATGTGAGGTAAACAATAATACATGGTGCTGGAAAAAAATGAAATTTTACTTTCGACGCAGAGTTGAAAACATTGTTTGAAAATGGAGATAGCTCGTTTTTCCACGCTGTTTTGAAAGAGCATCCTTTGCGTCAATAGTCAAGGAAATTTGGTGAACTGAATGAAGCCTTGTATTATGTCATTGCTCTTGATCCTATATAATCGATAGTGTTATTATATTCACTGGTTGGTCACTCTATATATTATTGAGCCGTCCCGCGAGAAAACAAACATGTTGGACTCTGCGTAAAGTATCGACCCGGATCAGCATAAGCATGCCGCACAGGCTAACCCGGACAAACACTTTTCGCCTCGTGTGAATTTTCTGTTTCAGGAATCATAACTCTATACATATATCCCACTTAGACGGAATGTGTCGGCCCGGATTAACAGGCTGATCTGGGTCGATACATTACGCAGAGGCGATTATGTTGGTCTTCTCGCGGGACGGATCATATTAAAACCTTTGTTGGATATATCTGTCTTGCCCATTTGCGTGTTAATAAAATCATAAAACGGGTGCAAGTAGTCGAGACTTCATTAATTGGAGGGTAAGTTCATTGCTTCAGCAAACATACTGAACTAGTTGTTTTACCCCTTTCCTCTTACAATTTTAAAATTTCAAAAACTAAATAGTAAATAGCTAATTCTGAATCATTATGAAAAAGGGGAAGTGTTCATGATTATTGACTTATCCTCCCATTCCTTTAATGTTTGGTAATATATTTCAGACTAAATATCTTCTTACATCGATTTCATTGTTACTTTTAATTTGGCGTTTAAAACGACATGTCTAAAATTGGGTTTTACACTTTCCTGCTTGTAACAGAGTTGCAGCAGGCGAATTTGAAAACATCTAGGCTAAACATGTGAAATATCTCTGAAGATGAATATAATTATTTAAAATAGTTAAATAACTATGACAAAATGAGAACTTGGCACACTGTGAGCAATTCCCTCTTTTGGCAAAATACGTTTTATACATCGTCTGTTGCATGTGGGAAAGGGTTATATACTCGAAGGAACAGTCACACACAAAGGCTGTGCTGCTCGTAAATCAAGGAATAACTAGTTTGAGGCAACTTAAGTGTATAATACTCAATGCAACGTTTATCCTCTTAAAGTATTTGACCGACAAATGTGACTACGACAATCATACTGATTATTATAGACTTAAATCTGCCAGCACAAAATGTACGCATTTCGCACAGAGCGAATTAAACAGCGTCAATTTAAACACTGCTTGCTTTGGATACCAATGATGTACATCTAACGCTTATGGTAATCTTGTGTTATAAATTGAATCAAATAAGTTTACATTCGATATTAAAAGGATCACATTTACAATTAACCCTTTCCCTCATATAGACGCTTTCTGACGCCTCTGCAGCAGGCGACTTTTTGAAAACAGAGAGACAAAAGAAGAAATTGCACAAAACGTGCAATTTCTCCTTTTGCCACAATGTTTTTCACTTTTATTCATAGCTTATCCATATAATTATAGAGATGTTCTATATTTTGACAAAATATGTTCAAAGTCGTCTGCTCCAGAATTGTCGTAAGAAGGAAAAGACGGATGAAGGATTACGTTGATTTATATAGAGTGCTCGGTATAAGCACTGCTTAACGGCTTAATGAGGTACAAAGTGCAAAGGAAAGGCTACCGGGCATCAAGAACACCCCTTTTCTGTCCGTTCATTTTCAAATTGGACACGATTTGTTTCCTCGAGTCGCGTGAGCTATCATCGTAAATCTACCCTCGTTATGGGAGCGCATTATGCCGTATTGTAAAACTTACCGAAGGTATTTGAAATCAATTTTGAGATCAAGTTAACGGTAAGTAACCGCTATGTTCGCTGTTTGACTTTTGATTGTTAAATAATACTTGTGATAACCCTGAACGACACCATGTGTAAACATCATCCATCGTCTGCGCATTTCAACTGGGCTCAAATTGCGACCTCATTGTCAGCTACACTTCCAGCATTTTGCACATGCCTTAAACTACGTGTAACAGATATGAATGGACAGTGAATTCGCCGTCACAGTCACCGTTTGTAAATATATTGAAGAACGCGTTCGCATGACGCACACACTTTACAAGTTCACAAATTATCGAGGTGCATTAGCGATTATAAGCAAGGTCACCCAGGGGTATCATTATGGCGTTTAAGGTAATGATATGTATGAGGTTTATAAAGACATATAAACCCCCAAAAGACTCTCCCTGCGGGACTGTGAAACATAAATGATAATCCTAGTGTGAACATGCGGTGAGGTAATTGGGACTCTAGAGTGGAACCAGTCACCATAGTCAACCATTTCCCACATACAACACATCTGTAGCAGACAACTTAGAAAACAATCTAGTAAATAGTATTAAAACTCTCTATAAATGAAAAAACACACCACTTATTGGAAAGGCTAGTCGTCTGTCGCAGAGGTGCCAGAAAGCGTCTTTGCGAGGGAAAGGGTACATGGTAATATAACATCAGCATTGATTGACTTACATCTCTGTTTCTGTAATAGCTATCCAATTATGTCTGAGCAGAAAATAGTCAAAATACCCATTTCTGGCTCAGAGCGAAGTCTAGATATATTTGAAGAGATTATAAAAATGTTTCAAATGTCGTCTACTGCATATGCTTTAAAATGCATCTGCAAGAAGGAGAGGGTTACTACACGAACTACACGAACTACACGAACACACGAACTACACGAACTACACGAACTACACGAACTACACGAACTTGTGCATTTAAAGAATAAAACAAAACAGACCATATGCTGTACTCATATAGCTTGAACAGATATGGTTCATCGTAAAACTAGTTACAATATACATGTACATACGGAACAGAAAATAGACATACAGTTTAACAAAATACTACGGTAAGACATTTTCTTTTCATTATTATGGCAATACTTGTTAATTGACAAGCTTGGACAAAGAAAACCTTTTAGCGGCGAAGTTCCTCGAGAACGAGGTACCTGAATTCACTCCTTAAGCAAGTCACACCGAATACTTAAACATTGTAGAAACTCCATCATTGGTTAATCAAGAACAGAGACGGCAAATGTAATAGTTAGTATGAACACACAGTCAACGGTATCTATTTAATTCGGACATAAGAAACGTAGTCGGAAATGGCGACAGTATGCATTCCAGTCGGACATCAACGTAGTCTGAAATTGCGACGGTATCCATTCCAGTCGGACATCAGAAACGTAGTCGGAAATGGCGACGGTATCCATTCCAGTCGGACATCAGAAACGCAGTCGGAAATGGCGACATCCATTCCAGTCGGACATCAGAAACGCAGCCGGAAACAGCGACATCCATTCCAGTCGGACACGGCGACGGTACCATTGCAATCGGTCACCAGAAACGCAGTCGGAAATGGCAACGGTATCTATCCAATCGGGCATCATAAACGCAGTCGGAAATGGCAACGGTATCTATCCAATCGGGCATTGGAAATGCAGTCGGAAATGGCAACGGTATCTATCCAATCGGGCATCAGAAACGCAGTCGGAAATGGCGACATCCCTTCCAGTCGGACACGGCGACGGTATCCATTCCAGTCGGACATCAGAAACGTTGTCGAAAATGGCGACGATTCCTAACTTGGCCTATGGGCAAAAATGTATACCATCCACTTCCAAATTATTTATATGGCAACGGATTTTAATATATATTGCTGCACGAGAAATAAACAATGTTGACTATTATGATACGGTATTTCTCATTGCTTGCACATGTCAATGTCGTGTACTGTTGATATGTCTCACGTCGCATATTGCGCTTGTACCCATATGTTCATTGCGTCATAATTGGGCTATACATCTTGGCTGCGCGATTTACTCTTTATTGACATTTATTCTTATATCTATGTGTTTTACTTTTGTATGTTAATATATTTATGCCTTCATCATTGAAATGTATATTATACTTGTAATGTTTTTGCGCTCCAATTTTTAAGGAAACTAAAGACTATCTTTCTATCTAGTATGCATTTTGTTCTAAATTATGATTAATTTTAAAAGCCAATGTAGGCCAGTTGTCATATGACGTGGCGTCATGTCGGATCACCCCATCGTAAGAATTAACACAAACTATGGAGGTTGGGTCAGTGTTTATACCAATAAAGGATAGTATTGTTACTGTTTGGTTTGAGGTCGATCAGATGTAATGCCGGTGGAAAATTCATCTTTTAACTAGGCGAAGATTTACGAGACATTTTACTTTGTCTAAATACCAACAAACTGTTCCAACTCGCTGGATACCAAGGTACCGCGTCAACCATAATCGTTGCCGTCCATAAAATGTTTTTCTTTTGGCCACACGCGATTTAAGTTCATTGATCAAAGCCTATTTCAGAACCGTTGACTTGGGAAAACTCGGGTGGTGAAACCATAACCAATGGATATTTATTATCTAAATAAATATTTATTTTCCGAACCATGTTCGTCGTCTTTTACAATGACTTTTAAAGTGATCCGTGTCAAAATGAAAGGGATAAATAACAAATATATAGCAGACGATTTAGGAGATACTACACAAAAACTTCTTTAAATGCGCAATAAAAATACTTTTAAAAGACGTGAAAACATTGCGACAAAATGTGAAAATGCTCATAATGTACAATTCTACAATTAAACAATGCTTTTCAAAGTCAACCGAAACAGTTTCACTTGCATGATTTAAAGAATTAAACGTTGTATCACGAAGGGTCGTTGTAATATGCCACGTCTCACTTACGTTTGACTTCGATAGCGCTGATAGGCTTCAGCAGACTTCACGCTTTGCCCCTTTTCCGTTTGACATCTGAACGGACCATTTTGCTACTATTGTAGACGTCGTAAAGACTATTTAGTGCGCAACAGATCAAGTTTACCCGATTAAAACGATTATATTTAATTTATGCGACCTTTGTATTCACGTAACTGGTCAGATCAGGTGTGTTCACCTGTCAGTCTGTAATCAACAAGGTGATTGAGGACCTGCGTGGGCGGACCATGGGTTTGGCCCAGGGGGAACCGGGTGTGGGGGAAATGACGTGTTGTGTTATTGTGAGGTGCATTTGGACGGTATCGGACAAGTAAGGCTGGAGTTAATGATACCAACATTAAAGATGCTGAACTCCCGATGGAGATCACAATTGTGAAATGTTAAAACTTATGATGCAAATATTGCTATTATTGACAACAAAGTTATATATAGTTAAAAACTATTTTGGCAGTACATGTTGCAAAATAGTCAATTGAAAGTCAATGAAAGTGTACACAATTTGGTTGTTTACCTAGTAAAAAAGAAGCATACACGATCAATGTTTAGATGTTAATTGTACTGGAAAGTGAAATTATTACTCTAATTATATCTCAGAATTATATTTCATATAATTCTAGACAACTTTTGAACAGTTTTAAAATGTTGACTTTACTATCTATAATCTGGTTTATTTAACGATTGAGGTGATTTCGCATACGCACATTGACGTTTCAGAGCCTTTCCCTCATATATACGCTTACTGACGCCTCTGCAGCAGACGACTTTTTGAAAACATAGTGACAAAAGAAGAAATTTCACAAAACCTCCAAATTCTCCTTTTGCCACAATGTTTTCCACTTTAAGTCATAGGTTATCCATTCAATTATATAGATTTTTTACATTTTGACTTAAACTGTTCAAAGTCATCCGCTGCAGACTTGTCGTATGAGAGTGTGTGAGAGTGTTAAGCCATTTACAGAACGGATGTGCATATCGAAACGGGGATTGCAGTGCGGCAAGTCCCAGTACCAGTATATGTGAATAAATTTAGCGGTATAACTGGTAAAAATGCCCACACAAACTTAATCACCAATGTGTTACTCTATATGAGAATATGTCTTGATCCGCCCCTGAACTCCTCAAGTTATATTCCAATACGTATCAAAGTACTTAGAGGGCAGGAAGGTGTAAACTCCTTTTGTGTGTGCTAATGACTCATAGGACCTCATGTCAGGTCTACGACAATTGAACCACGCCGCACGAAAAGTGACCTACGTGGAGTTTAACCATTATTCTGCAACACATTTGTTTATCAAAACAAAACCAGTATGCACGTTTGTACAGCATGAGCTTCATGCACATTCTTCGCTACTTATGTATTAAACAGTTAAATCCAGCAAAATAAAGCTTATATTGAATAAAACATATTGCATAATTACAACGCATCCTGTGATCGTTACCGCTTGTCAAATGTTTGTATGACAATAATTGTGTGTATGACAAGATATTCGTAGATCGAAAGTTCTCGAAGGTCGAAGGTCGATTTACGACCAGAGTATATTTGTTTACAGTTTAACCAAATAAATGATCGTAGTTAAAAGAACTGTTTCATGGTCACCGATACAATTATACGCGTATGTGATGTATCATTACCTTTTCGTCCACCAATACGCTCGAACATTGCGTGAGTAAACAGCTAAGAGTCCCTTTCCGCTTTGGGATTAAACAACATGAAGAAAAGTACTTCTAAGAAGAATTTTAAATCATTCTTCAGCTAAAATTAACAAACCTTTCAGAGCAATGATTGGTCGACTGATAAGAAGAAAACAGGTAATATAACTAACTCTACGCTCGCACATATCACACTATATAGGTCACTTTGTATGGTTTTATTCGCGTTGCTTCATTTGGACGCTTTATATGTTATTTTACATTATATATAACATAGTTAGTCATTTGAAGTTAATTCAATAACTGAGTCTATACTGATGTGTAACAAATGTGTTCGATTCTCTTTTCCTTTTTTAAACAACGACTAATTAGAGGCTGATTATTGGCTCCATGTTGTATATAGTAAATGCTATGATTGTACGATATGCTTATATCGAAAGTCTCCTATAATTCTAGTTAGAATGGCCATGTATAATATGTGTCGTGAATTATTTTGTACAGTGTATATGTTTGTGTATATGTTTGTATTTGACTGTGTTTGTACATGGATGAGACTTAAATAAATAAATAAATAAAAATAAACAATATGAAATCAGGATATTTTAAAAATGATGATTATTACGTCATAATTTAAGCGTCAGTGGTCTTTCTTATCCGTCATTTGCACTAAGGAGACTTTCGATATATTCTTGACAGTCACTTTGTACATGATTTTCCACAAATAATATTTAACTGATTGTTAAAAAGATTTGAGAAAAATAATATGTTCACCTAGTTGTAGGTAAATAAATGATATCAATAAATATATTATAAATGATATCAATAAATATATTATAAATGATATCAATAAATATATTATAAATCAACGAACACAGATGATTTCCCACTATCTGTATAGACCATCTATATAACCGAAAGGCAAACTAGTGATAGTGAAGCCCGGACCAGGGGACTAAGTTCGTGAGAATGTGGCGGCAGCGCTCCCATCCTGTCTACGGATGTACAGATAACCTAGCTGTGGTGTGAAAAGGAAATTTACGGGCGCCGGCCGACTGCGTCGATAACGTTGTAAAGTGCTTTAGTATCGGTGTAACGTAATGTGACCGTTTCCCACACGCAGTCTGGACATGATCTCCAGCAGGCGACTTTTGAAAACATTGTGATAAAAGGGGATGCAATTTACCCTTTTGTCAAAATGTTTTTCAATTTCATTCATTTTCTTTATAAATATTTTTGCAAAGATGTTCAAAGTCGTCTGCTGCTTATTCATTGAATGTGGGAAAGGGTTAAAGAAGATATTGAAATTTACAAAAAGTAACAAAACTAACCTAGTTCTCCACCGACTGACACTATGGACAGAGAAAATTAGGCAAATAATTAAACTATGTTTAGTTGGTTACTTGGGATTAAATCTAGTAATTAATATTTAGTTGGCTAAAAACAGTTTATAAAATAATATCTACCGATCATCTTCAGTTTAAAATATATACTGATAGTTTTAAAAGACAAATATATCTTCAACTCATTGTTTGATATTTCAGATTCCTCCTTATTGGAAACAGTTTAACGCAACCTTTTGACCCCTCTGTAGCAGATGTATATAGAAATCATAGTAGGAAAAGAAGAAATTGCCCCAAAGCACACAATTTCCTACTTATCATACAATGTTTTCAAATTTGTATCAGAATCAGTTCTAATTAACCCTTTCCCTTATTTTGATGCTTTCCGACGCCTCTGCAGCAGACTGCTTTTTGAAAACATAGTGACAAAAGAAGAAATTGCTCAAAAGCAATATCTCCTTTTGCCACAATGTTTTCCACTTTTAGTCTTTGGTTATCCATTCATTTATAGAGATTTTCTATTTTTTGATAAAATAGGTTATAAAGTCATTTGCTTCAAAATTGTCGTATGAGGGAAAGGGTTAATGAG
>JAUELF010272973.1:0-10768 GCA_031471495.1 Clinocardium nuttallii | reverse complement strand
ATGGGTAGGTGCACTGACCGCCGTGATATGACCAAAGCTGTTAAAACGGCGTTAAACTCCAAACAAACAAACAAACATTTACTAATAACAGTTTCAATAAGTTTGCTACCTTCATTTTCAATCCCAGCACTTGTTCCTGAACTCGTATTTTGTACAGTTTGACTAGATTCAATGAGATCATTTGAAATAGTATCACAAGCAGTTAAATTAACAGAATTAACTATATTTACAGTTTGACTAGATTCACTGTGGTCAGTTTCATAAAAACTACACTCACCTAGGTCCTTTGGAAAAGTACCACAAAAAGGCAAAACAACAGATTCAACCAATGAACTAACATTAACAGGAACAATATTTACATGTTCATAACCCTTCACTTTACACTCGAAAAGACACTTATATAAAGTGTACACTTTCAACCCTGTTTAACCACCATTACCTACATCAACAGACAGAGTCTGTGAAGAGTTTTGTCATAATTATGGCAATTTTCGACTTAAAAATACATTGAATCTAGGTAAAATCCAAGTATTGACTTAACCTTTCAGGATATTGCTGTGAAACTTGCAATACATGTAAAACTATTATGACCCCAGCTGTAAAGCAAGAGAAGGTTACTCTCTTAAAGATGTTTTGTTTTGCCTTTAACTGCAAACAGTTTTGTTTTCTGTCGAGCATTATAAAAGTCGAGCGCGCTGTCTTATGGATAGCTCTTGTTTAAAACACAAATTTATTCGTTCGCACATATCTTCGATTAGTAGGATTCTGAATAAGCACACGACAATTGATCGGTTTAAATGTATTAACAGGCTTTCAAAGTGATTAGATTGAATACTGTAGTCGTTTTAATAACAAGATGTTTACTATTTTCTTCAGACTTTTCCACTGAAAAGTAACGATGAACAATATATTTCATATCAGTGAAAGGTAAAACTAACCATGGGAGACACCTGAGCATTCAACTTCAACATTTCTCCCTTCAAAAACTCATTTTCCTCGGTTGTTTCGATATGTACAAGCTGACTGGTTTTAGTTGCACAAAACGCCTGTTTAAATCATAGAATAAATAGTCAATAAATAATTTGTGAAACAAGTACTGAATGTAGAAGCAAGGAAGACAATATTCACAAAGTTGAATGACAAAAGCATTTTGTTTACTATTTGTAAACCCTATTATAATTTTGTTTGGAAAACAATAACCTCGGGAAAGAGAACATCACGTGTGTTGTTTCCTGGCTGATGCATTCTGTGTTTATCTTATTCCGACCATCTAATGTAAACCCACTTTCATCCAACCCGTCCATCATTCAAACAATTCAAATGTGTTAAACGAAAAACAATGAAGAAAAAGAAATATGCTTATAATTATTTGGTTCGAGTTGTCTAAGGATAAGTTTGATTTGGGTCAAGTTGTTTCAGGTTTTGGACGTCTTTAATTTAGAACAGGTTTCCTCAGGTTTTGGGCGAGTTGTCCCTTGGGCGACTTGCCGTTGGGGGAATACATTTCCAACTCATTCAATCCAATCCACACACCCATATCCTTTCAATTCATCCTTCCATATAAGAAATGTTCCTAACTTACCTTGGCTTGCTCATATTGCAACATATTCATATTGAAATAGTAGCATTTGTCTTCATGTCGTAGCCACCCTTTACCACAATCTACAACAGAAATATGTGAATCTGTGCATATGAAAAATGTACAAGTTGGCATTCGTGAGCAGTGAAGGTTCTTAATATCTCTTTTACCTCCTTAGTCTATTTAGCATCAATACCAGTTGACAGACTCTTCTAGCAAGCGTGTGTAAGTGATACGTGAACAGTGTAGATCTTGATCCGACTGAGCCGTTGCACATACTGATCGGGACCGATTTTGTTGACAAAAAGCCAACGTGTACCCTTTCCCATGCACAAGCTCATACAGGGTAAGACACACATCTTATTTTATTGAATTGAATTTACTATCGAAGCTATTCGTTGTTTTTCTTCAGTTACAAGCAGACTGCGGACGGTACTGTTCTGACCTATAGTGTCTTTAATTCTCAAAACCATGACTTTTGATTGTATTGGTATGTATGTAGTTCGACAGTTATGTAGTTCGACAAGCTATGTAAGTTCGGCATGTATGTAGTTCGACATTTACGTAGTTCGACATTTATGTAGTTCGACATTTACTTAGTTCGACAATTGATGTAAGTTCGGCATGTATGTAGCTCGACAAAGTTTATGTAAGTTCAGCATGTATATAGTTCGACATTTATTTAGTGTGACATTTATTTAGCTTGACATTTAGGTAGTTCGACATTTATGTAGTTTATACCGTGATGTATGTAGTTCAATATTTATGTGGTTCGACATTTATTTAAATTGACATTTATGTAGTTCGACATTTATGTAGCTTGACATTTACGTGGTTTGACATTTATTATTTATGTCGAATAAAATCTATCCATATATCTATCACAATACATCTGTGTCTATCAGTAAGACTTATTAAAAGCGTAATTAAGAAAAGCGTCGTATATGATAAGACGGTAAAATAATTTAAATTATACTAATGTCATTATCACCAATTATGCAGTGTAAATAGTTTCATACAATAGTTAAACATATGGGTGATAACCGTACTAAAATCAAAGCACTTTAAGTACTACATGAAGGGGCTAACTGCAGATCACGGATTACATTTGGACATGGATTTACCGTTCACTAAAGATAAGCAAGAATACTTTTCACTCTTTGTTTTACCCGAAGTTAAACGTACACTGTCAAACATCGGTGAACAATGAAATGCAATGGTTTTGATTTCCTATCTTGTAGAAGAAGGATGCAGAGGTGTAAACGGCGATTTGTAACACTGATATGTGAAAACTGTGAGACAAAAGCGATAAAATAGTTGTGACTTGCCTTAACCGGAGTCTCTCGCATGCTTATCCAACATCACTAACATTGAACATAACTGTCTTTTTCATTTATAGTGCACACTCATACAACTGTATACCTTTAATATAATTTGGCACGGTTCGACATGTGTATCCTTCTAAAATTAGCTCATCGTTTTCATTACAGAACTATATGAGCCGTCCCGCGAGAAAACCATCTTTGTTGACTCTGCGTAAAGTATCGACAGGATCAGCCTAAGCATGCCGCACAGGCGAACCCGGACAGACACTTTTCGCTTCCTGCGGATTTTCTTTTTCATATATCATAAGTCTATACCTCTATCACACTGAGACGGAATGTTTTAATGAATCATGGATTTGTCAATGTGTTGGTGATAACAGCATATTTCTTTATTGTGAAAAAACAAACACAAAATGAGATTTAAATTCAGAAATGACATGCAAACACTAGCGAATCGTCAAGAGAAAAAAATATGTTTTATACGGTAGTTTTCGATTTCAACAGAACAGAACAGAACATAATTTTATTGATTTGATCTAAAATACAGATCATCATCGTACAGACATATTAACATAACATAACATACCTGAATGTGTAAAAATAGAAAATTACAGAACATAAAAAGTACGTAGTTATCTCTCGAATTATCCTCCCTACGATCTTAAATGGAGGTTGAACAATTTTTAACAATTGCTATTGCTTACATTTCGAACTGTGTTTCGTTTTAACAAGGTACACTTTACTAAATATTAAGTGGAATACGCATGGCAAGTGCTTCATAAACATATTTTTCTAGGTTTTTGATAGTATACTTGTTTGAAGATTGCATCAATTCGATACATTTATACAACCATACCTTAATTTAATTAACATTGATAAGTTTGTAATTATTTTAATTGGATCGAAACTTTCAGCACATGCATAAGAAATTGAAATAGGTAGATGGCGAAGTCAAACATTTAAATAAATGATAGAACATTTAAAATTTGTTTGAACACAATCAAAGATGAGTTTCATTTTATTTTAGAATATGCATTATATCAATAATTAAGAAGGAAATTCGTAAACACCAAATATTTTGAAATTTATTGATCTCACGACATCGGATAGTCCTAAATTAATTAAGAATGTGTCTATGTTTGTCTTTAAATCTATTGAATTACGAAACTATTTATGTTTTGAATAAATAACATGGAAATGTATCCAATGTTAATACTGTTTATATTTTGCTTTGTATACTACTTATAATTTTTATTTTATGGCAAATATCTGTTTTGTTTAAATCACATATAGTGGGTTCATAAAACCTTTGGAAGGGAAAATGCTATGTTTCATTTTGCAGAACTGAGTTTAAGAGATGTGCAATAACATTTATAATAACCACAGTATCAACATATGAATTGCAGTAAAGGGTAATGTTGATACTGAAATATCGACGTATCACAACCAGTACGTGAATTATTGAACATCGCCCTCGTAATGTCGCTTTGATCTAACTATATTTCTTTACCATTGTATCATACTGTGCATGTATATATTATAGATTATCTTGATGTTAACCAATCTCCCATGAGGACGATGACTACATAAATAAATAAAGAGTCAAGGCATCTATGTGAACCCGAACGGGTGTACACTAATGGGGAACTATTACTAGACGAATAGTTTGAAGAAAGTCAATCTTGATTTTGCAATAATACAATAATATAAGGGACTGATTCGATGTGTGTCTTTTAAATTGCATAACTAACGCAATTGACACTAACGTATCCCTTGCTAAAACAGTATTTACCAGCTTCAAGACCATAGGTGATAATCCACAATCTCAGAGATGTATACATAACCCTGTTGGATATATATCAGTTCTATCATAGCCTTTTTGTTAAATACTCCCGTATAGAATAACTACGAAATTTAAAATGCCACCAAGTAACTTTAATTCTCGCATGTTGTTCTCTACAAAACTAGCTTGTCCAGATATGGATCCGAATAACGCCATCGCTGAAGTATCTCTGCTAAATATTAATAACCTAAGATTTTATTTTGTGAAAATCAAAGTACCATTTAACCATTTCAATGGCTTCTGTTTTCTTGAAAGTTTTAACATGGATACTTACTTTGACTCTCTGAAAGAAACGCCGACATCAGCTACACAATTCAAGTAATACAACATTTAAAACATTTGAACATCTAAGAAAGATTATGGAAAATGATCTGCTGCAGAGTCGGCAACATTGGTACACATGAAGCAAAAGATAAACACGTTATAAGTTACATCTGATTGTTTCGTTGGTCTTTGAAAAAAACACAAAATCTATTATATATTCTGACACCTGTATTTAAATTGAAATGCCACATGCACATTGAAATCTCAATTGCAAACATGTTTAACATAACTACGTTGTGGCAAAAGAGGTAATTGTTTATGATGAGTAATGTTTCCTTTTATCACACCAACTTCAAGGACAATTTAATAATTTGACTGTCATTTTAAGATTAATATGTTCCGGACTAGACCATAGCTATAAAAAACGTTATAGATCAGTCCACAGAGTCATATATCACGTTGTAAAATATTAATTTGACACTTTTCAAATAGAACCAACACGGAAGATTAAACAAAGAGCAAGGTATAATTTTACATCGGGCCACGTCATCGGTAAAATTATATCATGAAAACAGGGCAGCAATACGATCAATTAAAACTTTTATAAAAAAACACTCGTTCCAGAAAATGGCTCGAGCTAATCGATGAACGCGAATTTGCCTATGTTCGAGTTGTTGCGAGTCAACATGGATGTGAGCCGTCTCACGAGAAAACCAACATCAGCCTGCACTGTCCGGGCAGACTAATCCGGGTCGACACATTCCGTCTCAGGGGTATAGAAGTCTAGAGTTATGATTCCTGAAACAGAAAGTCCACAGGAGTCGAAAAGTGTCTATTCGGGTAAGCTGGTACAGCATGCTTAGGCATATCCGGGTCGATACTTTACTCAGAGGCCATAATGTTGGTTTTCTCGCGAGATGGCTCAATCGTTTGATATTAATACACACTGATGAGATAAATGAATGTGATTTTTTCTTAGAATAGACTTGAAAATATTGTGGGAAACAGAGAAAATTCTCATTATTATAAATGTCTTCGTTTGCCACAATGTTGTCAAAAGTCGTATGCAGCAGACGCTTCAAACACATCTGCAAGTGGGAAATGTTAAGGTTATTTCGTAAACACTTTCTTTATTTTAAATATCGGAAAATATTTAAGTTCATCAACTTGTTTGACTTAATGGTTTGCACTAAAGGAATCTGCCATATTTTAATCTTCTGTGTAACGTTTAACCTCTGTGTTTTAATAGGTGTGCATGTAGGTGGAGAAATTGATCTGAACGTATATTTTTCAGAAATGCCCACTTTGGTTTGTTCCATGGCTATGCGCAGCGAGTGTTGATTTTCACGAACGGTGCTAAAATGACTGAAAACATTCCGAAACTTACGTCTACAAACATTATCCATTGTTTCGTTCCATTGTCCCGACTCGAGACACAGTGCAGCGAATTGACCTACTAGACCATCATCACACGTTTCATTGAAGACTGACCCCACGGTACGAGGTTGAGTTGAAGATATGCCCGCTGGTAGAGGGCATGTACGTGCTGAAGGTAGACATCAATCAAATCTAACGTATATTCAAATCAAAATGTTATTTGTAAGGAAAGGCCTCCGCCCCATAACACAATATACATGTACAACATATAAAAGCATATTTTAGTTGTGTTTTATTATATAAAGATAATTCAAGATTATTTCATTAACGAAACAAGCTATGTGTTTTTTTGTCATCTTTTAAACTCTTCATAAGATTTACAAATCTTGGGAATTCCTGTCTTCCATTATACCATGCATAAATATATATAACTGTCTTTCTTGTCTGTACATGTATTTATAACATTAAAAGAATACATGCAATTATTCTTCTACAATTCTAATATCGAAATTGTCAAAACAATGTCAAGATTTTCTTATATAAAACGGTAAATGTATAATATTGTTTGGGTGTTTAACAGAGATTCAAAATGTTTATAAATGTGTGTCCCATCGAGGTGAATTTCTAACATTTTCGAACCAGTTCTGTGTTTTATGATCGATCAACGTTTGCTTAAAGCACAGTATGAAAGTCTTAAATTTCCAACTTCCTGACTTAACCAAACAATGTCAAAGCCGTATATGTACACTATAGTATTTTTTACAGATATTGCCCAATTATTTCTCCCAATGTCATCTTGTCTTGTTAGCATTAAAAAGCAGTTTCTTAGATACCTTTCGGAGGACATACATAGTAGTTTGCACTAGTACTTAATACATTTTACACGATGATCAATACATAAAGGATGTCTCCCGTATTCTCATAATGCGACAGAATCATTAACATAATTATCAACTTCAAGAAAATTCTTTACAATATTGAATTTGAACTTGTTCGAGAATATCAGACATATCCGCTCCATATATTTAAGTTCCATAACTTAATATAGGCTTAAACTCAAACAGTTTTACATAATCAGTATAGGAAAGGTTTCCAAAATACCTGTAATAGGATTTAATTGATTTCCGGGCCTGTTTAGAAACAATAAACTTACACAAAGAGTTCACTCGGATTGTTAGTTTTCTAATGGCGCTGTTTGAGTAAATGTGAACATTGAAAATACAATCTTACCTATGTTGACGCAAGAGTATGAACACAAAGTTCCACCTGTTAGACTCCCTGGTATACATAGTTCTTCTTCGTTACACGGTCTATTGAAGCAATGCGGTTCAACCTGATTTAGTTCAAACAATAAATGAACCGTCCCGCGACAAAACCAACATTCTGGACCCTACGTAAAGTATCGACCCGTATCACCCTAAGCATGCCGATCAGGCTTACCCGAATAGACACGTTTCGCCTCCTGTGGATTTTCTGTTTCAGGAAATATTACTCTATACCTCTATTGCCAAGACCGCGCATTCCCCTGGGACGGAATGTCTCGGACCGGATTAGTCTTCGCAGACTGCACAAGCTGATCTGGATCGATTCATTACGCAGAGGCCATAATGTTGGTTTTCTTGCGGGACTGCTCAATCTTTATTAATATTCGTTAAAGGTGTATGTACATTACAAACGAAGAAACTTTGGAATGGCAAACAACGAGACTTATGTAAATTCTTCCCCTTGGAACCTGGTTTACATAGCCATACAAAGATAAACACTTATCCTGTATAATTACTGCTTCCAGTATCATCATCATCGGCCACAAATTGGTGAACTAACGAACAATGTAGAACGAAATTAGAGTGCATGTTATTCTTGACCTATTCTGTTTGTAAATTTAGTCGAAAGTGGGCTTTAGAGCATATGTTAAATGTAATACTGTCTTTAGTCGTGGATAGCGTGGTAAGGGGTAAATTTTTATTCTTCCCGTGTTTTATAAAACATCTAAATGTTTATGATGGTGTTCATTGAACGAGAGACCGATTATGTAGATACCTCTGATATCCACATGGTGTTAGAGTTACATCAAGGCGTTTCAATGCTAATTCTAGTAGCACTGCATGGTAAGTATTCGATACTGACAAACAATGGATCAGTAGTCATGGTTCGATCCCCTGTTGGGTCATACCAAAGTTTTTTACAGCGGCAGTAGTACCTTCCTTGCTTGTCGCCTAGGGTTTTAGGTGTATCAATACGACTGTTGTGCTGGTGTCAGAATAGCCCTATCAGTAGTTGTAATGGTAATTTCCCCAGGAATCGTAATAACATTACCTTACGCTGAGCACCGATAATGTGTAAATGTAGTTATCGCAATACCTATTGTTCCAACATGAAAATGTATATTTTGAATTGTAAAAATAGTTTAATCATGTGATATATGCTACTATGTAGACTCACCCAGTAAAGGTATATCTGCTTATGCTCAGCCCTGTAAAATAATATACCCATACTAATACTACTAAAAGGAATGGGAATAGGTTTTTTTATGTCGCCAATACTTTCCTGACACGACCCTCCTCTTTCAATCGACCAGGGACGCAACTCAACATGCACATTTCCTACATACCATGAATTTGTGACAGACGACTTTGAAAACATCTAAGCACCGGAAAATCCTCTATGAACAGAAAAAACCATTTGAATTGAGATAAGGAATTGCACATTAAGAGCATTATCACTTTTTGTCACAATGATTAAACTTCTTTTTGCTATCTATGATTTCACTAATAGGTTAGAAAACACCAAATGAATTCCTTCTTAGTTCTTATGTAAATCGACCAGTTTCAGCTCTCAATAATCGTTTCTCATGTAGAACACCATATATCACTGAAAAATAGTTATCTCCAAGCTTTTAAACAATCCAAAGAAAATGGGCGTCATGCATCATGAATGATGGTATACATTCATTACTTTGCAAACAAAGTTTTTAGGAACGTTATGGGTGTAGATTAGCATGACCGCGCATTTATTTGGCAAATTTGACCTAAAAGAAACTTTTATTTGCCTAGACGTTTTCAAAGTCTGCTGCTGCTGATAAGCTGTATGGGAAATGGTTAGAGAAGTGATGTACAGTTCTTTTTATATAATTACAGATATATATTTCCAACCCTTCCCACAATATAGTTTCTTGTTCCAACCAGAAAGTTTCTCGTTCCCACAAGAAAGTTTCTCGTTCCCACAAAAACGTGTCTCGTTACCACAAGAAACTATCTTGTTCCATCTCGTTCCCACAAGATAGATTCTCGCTCCCACAATATAGTTTATTGTTCCCATAAGATAGTTTCTTGTTGCAACATGATATTTTATCGTTTCCACAATATAGTTTCAGAAGGTTTCTTGTTCCCACAAAAGGTTTCTCGTTCCCACAAGATAGTTTCAGAAGGTTTCTTGTTGCCACAAGAAAGTGTTTTGTTCCCACAAAAAGGTTTCTCGTTCCCACAAGATAGTTTCTCGTTCCTACAAAAAGTTTCTTGTTCCCACAATAAAGTTTCTCGTTTCCACAAGAAACTATCTCGTTCCCACAAAATAGTTTCCCGCTCCCACAAGATAGTTTCTTGTTCCCATAAGACAGTTTCTCGTTCCCACAATATAGTTTCTTGTTCCCATAAGATAGTTTCTTGCTCCCACAAGATAGTTTCTTGTTCCCATAAGAAAGTTTCTTGCTCCCACAATAATGTTTCTTGTTCCCATAAGACAGTTTCTCGTTTCCACAATATAGTTGCAGAAGGTTTCTTGTTCCCACAAGAAAGTGTTTGCCACCTAAATTTAATTATTTATAAACATTTATACATTTTAATAGCATATGTGACAGTGGTGCAGAGGTAGAGCCGCGTACCAAAGCGTTCAGGTTCGAGTCCATTGATGAGCGGGTTCTTTCTTTGAGAATTTTCTGCACAAACGGTGCAAGTACTAGTTAAGTCTTCAGCAAGCAGACATCGAGCGTGATTAATATAAGCTGAAACCTTGTTTCATAATCGATGTAAAATAAATAAGTATAAACTTATAACTAAATCGCAAATAACGAAATAAATATACATATAGTCTGGTTTCACAATTACGTTTTTATCCTATCTCAAACTTGTTATATATATAAGTTACAAGCGAAAGTTGGTGCAAGGCATCACTGTCGCCGGAAAAGACTACATTAACTGAATTGGTTTACCTTACATACGTTCTTGACTTATATTACGTGTGAAAGCTCGAGCGAAGCACGCCTATAGGTTACACGTACGAACACATCATACGAGATCAAAACAATGAGAATTCAGTACAATCTTACTGTTTTTCACATATCAAATCTCAACCCCATAGGACTTTTTTTCGGCCATCTTGCTT
>JAUELF010272972.1:0-19821 GCA_031471495.1 Clinocardium nuttallii | reverse complement strand
TATCCATTTCATTTTAGAGATTTTCCATTTTTTGACAAAATATGTTTAAAGTCGTCTGCTGAAGAATTGTCATATGAGGGAAAGGGTTAAATATGTTGCAGATGACTAAAACAAGAATATTGTTAAAAAATTAAAAAATGTTTTATATCATGTTAATCCTCTATTAGACATTCGAAAAGGAACAATTGAACATAATGGCAATCTCATCCATGACGGACATCTTGTCTGAAAATCATACATAAGAAATTTCCATTTTTGTCATTAGGATATTCATTTAAAAAGTTGAGATACTTTAGTCAATGGGTTGAAATTGATTCTATTTATTCTGTACATTCATAAAACGTTGTAAATGTGTGTAGAATAATTTCACTGTTGTAAGGCACTTTGTGCATCCGATGTTGAAATAAAATATTTTAACACATCTTTTCTTCACTTGGTTTTTATCAGCTCACCTGAGCATGAAGTGAACTATTACGATCCATTGAAAAATATGGCAAAAGGGGGTGGGGGGAGCTTGTTTTCATTAAATGTGCACTGTAAAACCTTTGAAAATCTTCTTGTCCAAAAGTACTGGCCCCAAATTAAAAATAATTTATTTATTTAGATTGTTCAAATTATTCGGATCCGATAAAAAAGAAATATGGCCTCTGGGGGGCTTATTTTCCTTTTATGTGCATTATAAAACTTTAAAAATCTTCTTGTCTGAAAGTACTGGCCTGATTTAAAACTTATGTGGCACAAAATTTAATGTTCCTTGAGGGACCCTCTACCAAGATTGTTCATATTATTCGGATCCATTAAAAACCATGGCCTCTAGCGTGTGGACTTCTTAGATTAAATTAAATCAGGTGAGCGATATATAGGACCATCATGATCCTCTTGTTAGATCCACTGGCTGAAAGCCAGTTGAGATTATGTCATAGCAAATTGTGCTGTGCGAGTGCATCAACTTTTGGTTTTAACCCTTTCCCTCATATAGATGCTTTCCGACGCCTCTGTAGCAGACGGCTTTTTGAAAACAGTGACAAAATGTTTTTCACCTTTAGTCATAGGTTATCCATTTAATTGTAAGAGATTTTCTATGTTTTAACAAAATATGTTCAAAGTCGTCTGCTGCAGAATTGTCATATGTCGGAAAGGGTTAACCCTTTCCCACATACAGCAAATCTCCAGGAGACAAATTTGAGTTCATCTAAACAAAAGTATTGACCATCTCTATAAATGAAAGTAACTAGAAGAAGTGGAAACATTGTTTACATTGAGATATATAGGGAAAACATCCAAAATCTAAAAGGTCTATAGTTTAGATATTTGGTGAACCAATACTGTTCAAATTATGCCCAAGGGGTCAAAATTGGCCCCATCCCGGGGATCACCCTTTTCACATATACAAGAAAAAATTCTTCGCTGAAACGAAAAGGCCTAGAGCTTAGATATTTGGTGTGTAGCATTGTCAAGGGGCCATCTACAAAAAATGTTTAAATTATGCTCATTGACTTCAAAATTTGCCCCACCCATGGGTTCACCCGTCCTGTTTTACAGAGATTTAGGAAAAACATTGAACTCTCTTTATCTGAAACAGACCTTCCAGTTTCCTAGTGTCCTATTAATTTGACAAAAAAGTACAACATTGGTTATTTTGTCTGATGTCAAATGGAGCTATACTAGATATTGTACCTCTTGCTTACCGGACACATTACAAATCATATAGCTATCCAGGCCCATCATGGCCCTCTTGTTTGCCTTAAGTGATTTAATAACTTCCTAATGGCAGTGCTCTTGGGCCTCATGTTTTAGAAACTTGTTAAAGAAGATCATCAAATAAATATTCCTGTGAAAGTTTAAATGAAATTGGTCCAGACGAGATGTTGTTTAATCCTTTCCCTCATATAGACGCTTTCTAATGCCTCTGCAGCAGACAGCTTTTTGAAAACAGTGACAAAAGAAGAAAGTGCACAGAATGTGCAATTTCTCCTTTTGACACAATGTTTTCCACTTTTAGTCGTAGGTTATCCATTCAATTATGGAGATTTTCTATGTTTTGACAAAATATGTTAAAAGTCGTCTGCTGCAGAATTGTCATATGAGAAAGCGTTAAGGAAGGAAGCAACGACTTCCACAAGTACTGCTTAAGTCTCCTGGAAGCAGACATCAAGGGTGATTAATATAATCTGAAATCTTCACTATCAATGTAAAATGAATAAGTTTAAATAAACGAACAACTACCATTTTAAGTTTGTTTTTACCTCTGGCTTTAATAAAAGTTCAGTAATGCCCCTCTTTCGACTTAAAAAATACAGATGAGCATTGGCGTTTGCTCTGCAGCACTCTTGTTTAACTGATTGGGGAACCAGCCATGGTCTCCTGATTCCTAGGTAGACAGTCCAAACACTATACATGTATAATGTATACATACCTGATTCAGATTTGGCAGGTTGATACATAGGTATCACTTACACATCTTATTTCTGTCTCACATTCACTAACTGACACCTTGACACATGTGTTCTGTCTTGCTATCATTCTAGAAGTGTGTTTAAATGGTCTATATTAATGTTCTGTATCGGGAATCCTTGACAATACAAGAAAAACTCAAGCCATCATGAATAAACATTTTTCCAGGAGACCCATGGACAGTGAGTTGTGTAATAAAAGATGGGGATCAAGCAACTACTTGTCCACTACAGTTATACCTGTATGGTAATCAAGGTCACAGTGGTCCAGTTGTCATTGGTAACACTGAGGGATTTGATCCACAGGATGGGAATTCATTCCAGGTAAGTTGGTCTAGAGTTAACCCGTTTCTTTTGGGAAGAGCTTGGGACCTTGAACACTATCCCAAATGCAGACTGATTTAGACACATCTGTAGCAGACGTATGTGTATTTGCTGGTTTTCCTGATGGAGTTGGAACGTTGAAAACTAATTATATCAAAGCAGGTGTGCAATATAGAACCATCATGGTCCTCTTGTTTAGTCTACATTTTGAGTTATTCAGGCTTTTATGGTCATCTACAATATACATTTTGAGTTATTCAGGCTTTTATGGTCGTCTACAATATACATTTTGAGTTATTCAGGCTTTTATGGTCGTCTACAATTTAAAAAGAAAATAGGTCTGAAGAATGTAGGAATCACTTTTCAGTCATTTGTCTGTCTGTCAGTAACACTATGTCATATAAGGTTATAGTAATTAGTCATTCGAAGCCAACAACTTTATTCCATTGAACAAGTACCGCCTACAGGATAGATCCCAGGTCAGGTCATACCAAAGATTTTAAAAATGGCAGTAATGACTTCCTCCATGGTGCTCTGCAGCCCACGACTTTAACCCTTTCCCTCATATGACAATTCTGCAGCAGACAACTTTGAACATATTTTGTCAAAAAATAGAAAAACTCTGAAATTGAATGGATAACCTATGACTAAAAGTGGAAAACATTGTGGCAAAAGGAGAAATTGCACGTTTTGTGCAATTTCTTCTTTTGGCACAATGTTTTCAAAAAACCGTCTGCTGCCGAAGCGTCAGCAAGCGTCTATATGAGGGAAAGGGTTAACATAACGGTACCTATAAATACTGATTAGCAATTGCGATGGAAATAATTATATATAATACATTTCACTGGTCAAACCTAAAAGTATCACAAATATAACACCCCAACGGTTACACATCAAAAAAGTCTTACTGACGATGCATATATATAAAGACTTAATATAATGGTGATGCTCAGTGTTTAGCCCCTACCCTCGAACCCGGGGCACTATAGACTTTCCCGACTTTCGTCTACGTGCTACCGGTTGTACGATCAGGGTCTTAGGGGATTAGATGGCACAAATCATTGGGTTATTGTGACTTTAACTTGTGACCCCTTTTATAAAGAAGCCTTGTCCGGGCCATATCTCTAATGTCCCGGGAGTACCCGGATTCTGTCGGTACATGTAGTTCCATGTTAGAAAGACCGTATATCAAGCAATGCAAGTGGTCATTGTGACATTAACCACTGACCCATTTTAAAAACAAGTCTTGTCCGGGCCATCGCCCATATGTTATCACACATGTAGTTATCAAATACGTTATGAAGATGAACATTGGGTGACGTGTCGTGTATTAAAATTGGGTAATTGTGACCTTTACCTTTGAACAATTTAAAAATCAAACGTTGTCGCGTCATAACTTATATGCTATTTCATCTTGAGTTACCACATTTGGTATGAATATGCATCTTTGGACGACGGTGTATCGTTGACTAAAATCAGATTGCTGTGAACCTGACCTTGAGAGCTGACCTCATTTAAACAAAAATAATGTCTGAGCCATATCTCCTATGTTTTCGCACGTCGAGTAACCAAATCCAGTATGAAGATGCGTCTTCTTGAGACGGTGTCTGCAAACACATATCGGTTGCTGTGACCTTGACCGTTGACCCATTTTAAAGAAAGAGCTTGTCTGTGCCATATTTCCTTCATGTTTGTATGTCGAATTTTGCTTTATAATTCATGTCTGATAACATATGTCGAAACTAAACAATTTATTGAAACATCACAAATGCTCTGCAATACGTACATGCGGCAATAGGCTGGTTGTTGTACACGAATAATGGAGTACCCGAATAACATGGTATAAAGCCGATGTTGGTGTCATTCGAAATGCAGTTCATAAGGTACAATAAAGAGACGCCCTTGGCTTCAATAACATGATCGATGACGACGGACACCACTTCGAGTTTTAATAAGACAATCGGCTCAAGGCTGAAAAGGTTTGACACTTGTTTTTATCATAGCAGTTATTAATAAGCTTTCGTTATAAAGCTGGAAGGCGCCAGTGATTTGTCTCGTAAACTCTTTTTAATGTACATTCCAAATGCGAGAAATTGTTCCATTACATGAACGAGAATAAATCTTAACTCTCATTTTATTCATGATACTTACTTTGTTCGTGAATGTAGTCATAAAGCAACATAATTCTTCGCAATGTTGATGTTAAGTTTTCCGATTAAAAAAAAATGGATTCCCCTCGTGGTCGAATTATGCCACAAATCGGGCTGGTCAAACTGGTTTTTCTCATACTCTACTTTCACGTTCAGACAAGGTCAAAATAATGAAAAAGATTAAATTAAATGTTCAGTGCATCCTATACATATTTACAATGCATTTAAATTTTAAACTCATTGTCATATATTCAACGCATTCTGGTGAAAGTATATACTTATTTCTACGCAAAGACATTTTTAAGGGACTATTATTTTGCTATTCGATCAGTGTATTTTTGGTGTATTTTGACCTCATATGTTCCTGTGTATGCTCACCGTCTCTTCCGGGCCTTCACAGTCCGTCTTACTAGACATTATTTAATCATTGAAAAATAAGCTTGACGTGCAGCCATGCAGTAATTTAATATGTTTATACACTTATACATGTTTTACAGTGTGTGTTAAACGGTTTGAGGCCTGAGTAACATCCGTGTTTTGAATTCCAACTAATATGACGCCCAAACCAGTATGTCAATAAGACCCCAAATCGCCTGACGCTGGTCAATTGTACTTTTTATACGATATGCAAGATTCTATACATCCTGGTAACACTTGAACTAACCGTACTCAGAGCTCTGACCAAGATTTCCCACATCATTTGCAGCAGCAGACGACCTTGGTAACATGTTGACACAAATATAGAAAATCCCTATAAATGAGAGTATTTTTACTGAAAAAAAGATGAAAACATTATGACAAAAGGAGAAATTGCTCGTTTTGAGCAATTTCTTCTTTTGTCACAATGTTTTCAAAAAACCGTCTGCTATAAATGCGTTAGTCAGCGTCTATATGTGGGAAAAGGGTAATGCGGTTCTGTCAATATACGTAGATAATTCAGTACCTAACATGATCTCGATACCGAAGTCGACCTTTATTTCTGCTTCATTATACTGAGTTTCATTGCATACTAATAACATCATTGAGCCGTCTCGCGAAAAAATCGACAATATGGCCTCTGCGTAATGTATTGACCCAGATCAGCCTGCGCTATCCGCGCAGACTGATCAGGAGTCGACACATTCCGTCTCAGGGGGATAGAGGTATAGAGTAATGATTCCTGAAACAGAAAATCCACAGGAGGCGAAAGGTGTCTTTACACGTAAGCCTGCGCGGCATGCTTAGGCTGATCTGAATGGATACTTTACGCAGAGTCAACAATGTTGGTTTTTCTCGTGGGACGGCTTACATCATTGTCATTGACGTTCTCTTGACGGTCCTTTACACACGGTATACCATGTCCATGCTGCATATTTAACCCCTTTCCCACATACGACACAATCTGCAGCAGACGACATTGAAATAATATTGGCAAGTATGTGAAAATCTCGTTAGATGAAAGTATAATATTGGCAAGTATGTGAAAATCTCGTTAGATGAAAGTATAATTATTAAAAAGATTTGAAACCATTGACAATGGAGAAATTGCTCGTTTTCATTTCCCTAAAACAATATTTTCTACAGCTGTAGGAATTTGAGTATTGTTTTCATTTGATCTAAATAGCAAATAAAAGATATTGATATATGAAAGTGTAATCTTTCTTTTCGGAAACCTTGTATATGACCAGTTTCATTAGAAAACATTAGAAAACAATAAATAATTGTGCATCCCTAAAGCGGAGTGACATTCTACGGGATTTAATTGTCGATACGTTCCACGAGGAAAGTAACATTGGACTCAGTGTAATTTATCAATCCAGATCAGCCAGCGCAGTCCGTGCAGGCTAATTTATGCAGACACATTCCATCTCAGGTTGATAGAGGTATAGAGGTAATGATTCTTGAAAAAGAAAATCCATAGGAGTTGAAAATTGCCCGCCCGGATTATCCTGCGGGGCACGCTTAGGTTAATTAGTCCATAATGTTGGTTTTCTCGCATAACGGTAATATATAAGAATCGTATATTAGAATTGTATAAAACCAAACAATATGTATATTTAATGTATATGCAATGTTTTACGTACCCACCCCTAAATACATTGACAGATAAGATCTCGAAATAGAATATACTCTTAAGTGTATCCGAAATACATAACACCATCCGCAATGTAGCTACATGTACTTGATAAGTAAATAAATTGATGAGTTATTTCTTAAGTCTACGAAACAGGGAGACAAAATGAAGATATTTTATTTTAACATACACACATATAAATGAAAGTTTAAATTTCAAAAAGTTTGCCCTACAGGGTTAAGGAGTTACTTTTTGTCATATTAACCTTATCGGATACACTGGGGCTCCGCCACGTTTGTTGTGTGCCTGACGTAGTATTTACCATATAGTACGCTGGGAACCGATTAGGTTTAATCAGGCTCGAAGCGTCAACTTAATCAAGAAGTTGAAAATGAAGCATCAGTATATCTCAATTCTACAAATGCTAACATTTTAATACAAACTATCTGTGATTTATACGCCCAGCATATCAAATAATAAAAATAATAATAATAATAATACAGTCTTTATTTAGAGGGGACACTCATTTGACATAGTACATGTATGCAAGTCAATCTTCCATGAGGGCCTCACACATAAACAAACAAAATGGAATGAAACATGAACAAAAGTGTGTTACATGAATGTTACAATTATACATGCGTTTATAAATATGGACTTAAAATTGATATGTCTATTACTGTATCGTAGAACATCCACATATCTAAATATAGATCACCTAACGATCTGTGTCTTAGGGATAATCGCAATCGTAACTCTTCGGCCTTTATCCCATCAATTCCTACATGCAATAAATCTGCAGCGAACGATTTTGAAAATATTTAGAGGCTTTTAGACACACATGTGGACGGACACTCAAAACAAATACCAGTATAATGGAGCGGTTTTCTAATAAACACAACCATAAGGTATTTGCGACAAGTGAAGATGAAGATCAGCAAGCGCATCTGTACAGTCTGGTCTAGCTCTGTTAGCTAATTCGTCTTGGAGAGTTTTAAGAAACGCTGTATACAATTCCAATACTTGGGTCGTTAAACCTGTCTGCGCATGCTGGTATTTTTCCACACGTGTACTAATTACGTGAATGTTGGCTTTACTGGTGCGCCGCTCTAAAAAAGAGTTGAAAATGAGACAAAGGGAGTGAAACCTTATTATGAGAAATATCTCGATTTGCTACAATGTTTTCAAACGTCTGCTTTTGATGCCTCGAACTACGTCGGCTGGACCTGTCTTTAATACATATTACCAAAGAATCATTGTTTCCATTGATAACTGATATATTTATCGTGATTTAATGCCGCTTCCGACAGTGGTTTCTTATAAAGGGTGCCAGTCAATACCTATAATCGGCATAGAGTTCTCAAGCTCACGTTGTCTTTTCGTATGAACATAGCTCACACATAAATGTATGGGTAACGAAAAACGCTAGCAATAACAACTTTGTATCCTTGGCTCGGATAAAGATCATGATCAGCCTGCGTATATGTGAAGTTGATATGAGTTCACAATATCTCCTTATATATGTTCTAAATGTTCCAAAGGGAAATTATTCTCATCCGAATGTCCATACCTTTCGTGACTACTTTTAACTATGAGGAATATAGATATAAATAAAAACGCAAACGATGTAATGGATTAAAATGGATTGAAATGGAGAGAAATGGATTGAAATGGAGATTGAAATGGAGAGAAATGGATTGAAATGGAGAGAAATGTCTTGCTAAAACAAAACCGGATATGAGAGGCGCCTTGCGATTATGGGTCTTATTGCCTTCCCAGCATGGCATCATGCAAAGATAATTCTTGCGTATGACTATTTGGGCTATAATGCTAGGTGCATTAAGGTTTATATAACATAAAGGTTGACGTTTGAGATTCTTGTGATACTGTGCGGATGTACCGGCTCGCCTTCCTTCGTCTTCACTGTACGCAATTGCATTAAGACACCAAATCGCAAGGCGCGGATTATATCGCAATAACGTTAACTAAACACAAAAGCTTAATTGAACCCTTTCCAACATACTGTTGCATTCTAACTCATCTGCAGCAGACGACTTTTGAAAACATTGTAACAAAAGAAGAAATTGCTCAAAAACGAGCACTTTTTCCTTTTGCAACAATCGTTTCAACTCTATTTAATTATCATTTTTTCGGGTACAGAGATTTTTTCATATGTTTTGCCTTTAGGTTTTCAAAGCAGTCTGCTACAGATGTGTTGGGTGTGGGAAATAAAAGTAAACTATCGATTAACAAAAGTAAAAACATTAACAATTCATTTCGTTTGATCTAAATATATATTTTTTATTAATATATGCGTTGACGCCTCTGCAGCAGACGCCTTTTGAAAACATTGTGGCAAAAAGATAAAAAATGCTCATAGTGAGAAATTCATCTGTTGCTTTAATTTTTCAACTCTATTAAATAATAATACTTAAATTTAAAGACATTTACAATATTTCTGTCAAGATATTTACAGGGTCGTCTGCTGAAGATTTATTGCATGTTGGAGCGGATTATTATGTATTAACATTGTGATTACATATATAATCCATATTATTACATACAGATAGGATTGAGCTAAAACCATTAAGCTTATCCGTTTCCCTCATGCCTACTGACGCCTCTGCAGCAGACTGCTGTCTGAAAACATAGTGACAAAAGAAGAAAATGCTCAAAAGGAGCAATTTCTCCTACTGTCACCATGTTTTCAACTCTATTCAATTAGTGTACTTTCATTTAAAAGGGAGTTTCCAAATTAAATTATTTATGGTATGTTTTCCAAGTTATCTGCTGTAGATTGTTTGTATGCGAGGAAGGGTTAAGATTATGTAAGTAACTCTCTACTTCATACATAAAAGGACTTTCCACTTATACGATTATAAACAATGCATCAATACATACTACGATACAGATTTCTTTTATAAACAAATTAATCCAAATTATTTCACATGTACTGAACCTTAACTTAACACAATATAGAAAAGAGAAAGAAAGTAGCAAATTACTAAAATGAAAACCACCCAGTGGAAATCGGATTTGACGCTCAGTCGGAAGAAAAACCTTTTAACCCTTTCCCACATATAGACGCAGCGGACGGTTTTTTAAATAAATGGCGACAAAAGAAGGAATTTGCTCAAACGATAAATTTCTCCTTTTGTCACCATGTTTTCTACTTTATTCAATAATTATGCTTTCATTTATAGATATTATATTATGCACTAAATGATTTCAAAGTCGTCTGCTCCAGATTGGTTGTATGTGGGAAAGGGTTAAGACCCCGCCAAAACGTTTACGCCTGTTTAACACTTTGCTTATACAATCGTCAGTTCAACAGAAGCCTTTATAAAACAACTTGGAAAAATGATAAATTGCTCAAAGCGATCAATTTCTCTTATTATTCCTTCAATGTTTTCAACCCAATTAAACTATACTTTCTTTTCTCTTCCTCAACTTTTTGTTTAAGCAGAATACCTTAAGCTCGTCATATATCTGTATAAGGTAAACGGGTTAACCATTTATCTGACATTGCATAAACGTTTTTGTAACACCTCGAGGGTTGACGTAAAATTGAAAAATAAAAATCTGTTAAAAGCATAACAAGTGTCCGATACTAAGAATGCTTTTTTCCGAACAATATTTCTAGGCTGTATAACAGGAAATAATGAATTCCGTATTAATTAGGAAATATATTCTAAAATGTGTGATAAGTGGTATTATATCTTATAGTAAATATTTGCTCGACGAGGGAAGAAAAGGGTTAAACCCATACATAAGTATTGTGTATATAAAACGAATAATAGCATTCTTTTATGGGATTCTTCCTTTTACGCTTGTCCCTATCGGATCATGGCTAAGCTCATTTGGCCTACATGAACGTTAAACCTTTCCCGCTTCAACAATTCCGCAGCAGACGACTTAAAAAACGTGTAGAAAAACTATTTTAAACGGTCTGTAAGTTAAAATCATACTTGTTAAAATAGAGTTGAAAACGTTGTGAGCATGTTTTCACTTTATCATATTATTTTAAAAATCGTCTGTTTATATGCGACAAAAAGCTTATGCAAGCGGCGAAGTGTTTAGGTGGGTTTTTTTTTCCAGAGTAGGGCAAACTAAAGTTATTTCATTTACCATATTTATTTCTCAAAACACACACCAAAAAACACTCAAATACAAACAAATTCTTTATCTATTTCTGTTTTATATGTCACCTTATTTTAAACCAAGTTAACATCCCCAAGAAAGAAAGACTATTGGAAAGATCCACCATTTTATATTGGTCAAAAACAAGGGTCTATTAAATCTGGACGGCCTAGAAGAGTAATCGCGTAAAGCAAGTTTTTATAAGAAACCAGTGAAGCATTCACCGTGAATTGTTGGTCTACCTCATAGCTTATTGTAGAGTGTCAGTGAACAGTTTACCGTCGTTCATATTCTCGCTGCACGGGACTTTAAAAGGAGATCGACACCTGCCAAGGATTATGTGTAAATCGTTCTTGCCAATCAATTAATCGGTGCTACAGTTGGTACGGTAGAAGTCTTTGACACGTAAATTACCGGAAAGTAGGAAATTGGATTCGATTTACGCCCAAGTGCGATTGTTTTATAGTGATTGTAACACACCCGTGTTCGGTCATAGCTGTATTATGACACCTACTATAGGATACCATAGCAGGCATAGTTGATCTATTCAATTATTTTGAATTGTGTTATTGAAGTGATACTTGGTTGGAATTACATTTTCATACGCCAATAAGCAGAATCGACAGGTTGTTCGAATAAAACATGTTAAACTGGAAAAGTTTAAAAGTACCGAAGTCATGAAGTGTTCGATTGACTGACAAAGTGTTATTAAATAAGTGGAGTTGAGAAAAGTGTGTAATAATAAATATATCAATATTTTATCGTAGTAGTTTAACAGGCGTGTACCATAACCCAATGTCTGGATCTTATTAGACATTACCAATTAGTTCTATGTATAGATTATGAGGACTACCGCGAAATATCGAGTTAATTGAGTAAATAAATAGTGGAAATAGCAGGTCAATAACTATGAGTTTTAACAATCTCAACCCCGACGGTTCCTTTAATATGTTGGGTACCGCGAACTTAAACACTTCCGGATCTTTCCCGGGTCTGGTCCCCGGACCTATGCAAGCTGCTGACTTACGAAGACTGACGCCCGAACAGTTGGTTCAGTTACAGATGATAAACCAACAGCAGATACAGCAGCTCACGGCCCAGATGGTAAACATTCAGATGACGGGAACCACGCCGGGACAAACAACATCCCCTGTTATTTCCCCAATGATGTCCCCTACCTCAACCACATCTATAGCCGGGCAACACATGTTCCCGCCACAGTTTACCATCCCTACATCACCGACGGGA
The DNA here is from genome assembly GCA_031471495.1 of Clinocardium nuttallii. Taxonomy (NCBI): domain Eukaryota; kingdom Metazoa; phylum Mollusca; class Bivalvia; order Cardiida; family Cardiidae; genus Clinocardium; species Clinocardium nuttallii. Next base: position 7,453 of record JAUELF010272972.1, on the reverse strand, counting down.
ATGCCGGCCCAATTTTTAGCAAGTCCCGGATATGGTAACGTCAATACGGGAATACCCCTGTCGCCGACAATGGACCCGGCACAGAATGTGCCGGTTAATGTGTCAAATACAGCTTTCATTCAGTCTAATGGTAATAACAATAATATCCCGTACACTACGGTAGCTTATCCTAATACGCTAGCGGGGATTAACGCTCAGTTACGTGGCCAAGCTCAAGTCCCGGCTTACAATAATAATGCGATCAGTGTCAATGCCAACGGACCTCAGCGTAACGCAGTTGTTCCTAATAATTTACCTTTACAGCAGAAAAATGCGCCTAGATCTTCATCTAATAGTACATACAGTTCTTCGTCAACGTCAACTCCCCAGCATTCACCGGGCACGACAAAGAAAAATGAAAATAATCAAACACGAGATCAGCCAGATGGACCTACATATATGCATCGCCCTAGACAAATGATGACGTCTCCGCCATCTGGCGCCCCACCTCCCATGTCAGATACCAGCAGTACGACTTCGTCTGGCGCCCCACCTCCCATGTCAGATGCCAGCAGTACGACGTCGTCTGTGTCTATTCCGGGGTCTCCTCACAGCGTTCGATCCCCGGATAGCACATTTTCTGATGCGTCACCAGGACCGACGACCCCGGATTACGTCGGTAAAATCGTCGTAAATGGTGACATTCGATCACCAACTACGATCAAACCTATACAAAACAAGCCTCTTCACATGCAAACGCGATATCCACAAGATAAGTGTTACTCGTGTATGAAGAAAGTTTACCCGATGGAAAAAATAGGTCCTGTGAGAGGTGTGGTTTACCATAAAGGATGCTTCCGCTGCAAAGATTGTACAACACAATTGACATTGAAAAACTTTTTCCACAGTCAAAGTGACTCGTTTGATATTGCCGTTTACTGTAAATCACACCATCCTATCTCGTCAGACAAGGGTTCTAAATTAAACTCGGAAAGTTTCGAAATACGCTCAGCCCTGAACGCCCCAAAGACAGGTACGGTACTGCCGGAATCAGAAAGAGTGCCCGTCAAAAACTTTCACTTTGATGCAAGTTCTCGCGAGATTGCGCATGCACGGAAGGTACCGGTAGCCAACCTTCAATCCGGAAACAAAATACGAAATGCTGCATGGAGCAAATCAAAAAGAGAAGTCACCATAATGCCAACGGGAGATGTAGTTCGCCATGATGATGTGGTACCGGAATATGACCCTGTCAGCTACGGTGTATTTCAAGTAGAAACGAATCCGGATTATTGATGAAAGTAGGGTTATTATCATTTTTAAATATATGAGTAAAGTGTATCAAATATAAGTCCTTTAATAAGTACCAGTATGCGCGATAAAATACACTCGATACCATAAGTGTTGCCGGAAGTGTTGGGGGGTAATCATGGAAACTAGGCAAAATATGCGACCGGGGTCAAATGCTGTTATTTAATTTGTTGCATGACTGTATTGTATGGCAATACCTACTTAATACATACAGATTGGTAATTGTGGCGGGAAAAGACGCAGACAGATAACGCCGTACTCCATGCGTCTATTCTAGATTAACGCAGATGACGCCGTACTCCAGGCGTCTATTCCAGATTAACGCAGATGACGCCGTACTCTAGGCGTCTATTCTAGATTTAAAGACAGACTTTGCGTGTAGGGAATGTAACTTACACAGGTGTTTCTTAATATGTATATGGGTAATGGTAGTGTCTATAACCGCTGTGTATGATGTTACTGAACTGTATCTGGATCGTACCGTATATGTAATATTTCTGTGTCTTCATTTCATAAGGCATTGGCGTCATATCCGACCAGTTTCATTGGAATGAATTAACTATAACTTGCAATATACATACTTACATACACGTTGTTCAGTTTTATAGAATAAACATATTTCAACATACTGTCAACAGCGTATCTCTGGCATGATTCATTGGTGTTCGACGACTAATCGCGATGAAGCACAAATACGTAAGTGTCTAAATGCAATAGCTCAAATTTTGATTGTGTTTATATTTAAGTAAGAAAACAGTTTATTCAATGTCAATATATTGTGAGAAAGTACGACTGGGATTTGCCGTCTACTGTTCTGTTGTTAATTACAATGAGATTAAACACTGGTGGTGTCCGAAATAATACACTGTGGCAATTCGCAGTCGGATTGGCTGATTCATCGACGTGAAAGAGTTCAAGGACTTATACGGTAAAACCAAGAACAACCGCAACAAGGACTAGTAATGCTTTTGAGGGATGCCAAGCATTCAACCAATAGTGTTCCTCTTGCAGATAATAAAGGACTGGGCAACATTGTTTGTTCAGAGTGCCCGTTTTTCTTCAGCCTTGGGTAATCGTTAACATTTGACCAAATCAGCCACGTCAGCTTAAAATGTTGTGATGCAATTCATTTGTAGTAGGCCTATCACACTTGCAACCGAGGGAGTGAAACAAACAGAGCTATGTATCGAACTTTTCGTTAAAAGTTTACCCTTTCACATATACTCAGTAGACGACTTTGAAACATCTTGACAAATCTATTGGCGATTATATTGTTGCCAAAGGAGTAATTTCTAATCATGTTTCAAAGGTCATGCTGCGGATGTTTCTAAATGTGTTTAAAAGTGGTAGGCCATTTAAATCCATAGCTCGTCTGAAGTTATGCGCTTATTGAAGACTCTGGTGAGACTGAGTGCATCCACAGGCTCATCTGGGTTCTCACTATTCGCACGAACATGTATCATAACACTTTCTTGCTTGACGTGACAATTATGTTTGTATCAAAATAGTTTAGTTAGTTTAGTTCTTAGTTTACAACATCATATCTGTGTGCATGTATTCGCATTGATATATCTAAGTTAATATGCTTACATATAATTGGTACCTGGACATTGTGTGAAATCTACCTTTTCAATGATATTTTAACATTTGATAGCTATATGCGATCAATATATGTAAACGACGTAGAACAAATCAGCGTGTGTGTTGTCAATTTTCTTTTACGTTTTGCTTTTTTAATTAAATTATGCGTAGAAACACTGCATTAAAGATAGTATCATTACTTGCAATCGAAATAAGGAAAAAAAATGAAAGCAATTGCTGGAATTCAGTTTAATAGGTATTACGACACTTTTCAGAAGAAACCCAATGTAACAAAAACGTAATACTAGCATTTTATACTTATTTGATTATTGATATTGCAACTCGATCGCTGCCATTCTGTCCATTGCATACCTTATGTATATCGCTCCTCTGGGTCCATTGAATCATACTTCGTATGATGGGCCGTTATGGGCAGGCCAAGAGAAAAATTGCAAAATTACACTAGGCATGCCTTTCAAATGTCGGAATTTATTCTTTAACCACATGTAAAGTTGATAAGTGTTGCACATTATGAAGAGATGGTGGATTTGTTTTAGAGATGACGTTTCTGAACTTTGAAGGGTACCCCATTTATATTAAAAAAGGAATGATTTTTTTGGTCAGTAAAAAGAAAACTATCAAGTATCAATTGAAAACCAATCAGTGTATTGAAAGAACGGTTGTTAAAATTTCGATAAGTGAATTTAAAGGTGTACTTTCAAGAGCAAAAGGTAATTATAATATACAATTACTTTATGAAGAGGGAAAGTACAAAGTATGAATGAAAACTACGTTGTTTTCTTTCTAACTTATAATAGCGCCATTAAATACCTCTGTGGGAATCAATTGACCCTTAACTCTGTCCCGCATACAACACATTTGCATCAGCCAACAGTCACCTTAGCCAAAACATCGGTATTCTTCATAAGAATGAACGTATGATAAGGAATGTTTTGAAAACATTGTGAAAAAAGGGAAGTTGTTATGTCTCCTTCGGCCATATTGTTTTAACAAGTCGTCTGTGCTACAAATGCATCACAATGCATGTGGGAAAGAGTTAACAAATACGAACGTAGATAATTATGTGTGAATCAGTGAACTCTTAAGGCTTGTATATTCTTGTTATCTACAATTTTAACTTTTTTCTTTAAAACTCTAAAACTTATAATTACACTTAAAACAGTGCCGATACTGTCCAGTTCCCGCCAAGGAGCATAATCTAGGCGTATACTCCTGCGTCTCGTCACACAAAAACAACAACATTAGGGGGTGTTGAAATGTGTTACAATTAGATTGCATTCTATATCTGCGTTTTTACAGATACCTCGGTAAATGTAAAAAGAAAAGAGTAATTTGATTGGTTAATTCGGCTAGCACTTACCCGATTGCTCGGCGCGTGAGGACAAACTGTAAATGCCCCTGTAAATGGTAATAAGTGTACGGCATGCCTAAATGCAAACTCACCAGAGTCACGAATGTAGGTTTTTGTAGGTTTTTGTGTGACGTGACCGGCGTTTTTTTTTAGAGTTTCTGTAAGGATTTTTTTGTCGAAGCGGTACTCCAGAAAAAACCAACATTAGCTAAACTTTTAAACAAGTGATCTGCCTGTGCATACATGTTGTCGGATATAAATAGAAACTGTTTTTTCCCCAGAATATTTAGTTTTTAACCTTTTTAGACTGCACGTATGCGCCTGCTGATCTGAATCTTCACTGGTTGCAAAATCAAAATGTTGGTTTTCGCAGAGCGTCGATCATATATGAATAAGTATAGTCATTATAATATACAACTGTATATAAATCCAGCCGTCCCTCGTGAAAACGAACATAATGAACTCTGCGTAATGTATCGATCCAGATTAGCCTGCGCAGTCCGGGCCTATAGAGGTATAGAGTAATGGTTCATCAAGTAGAAAGTTCCACAGTAGGCGACAAGTGTCTGTCCGGGTAAGCCTGAGTGGCATGCTTAGGATGGCCCGGGTCCATACTTTACGTGCTTTTCTCGTGGGACGGCTCATATGTTTTATACCTACACATTACAGAATATATTTAGATTTGACTAAGTGTACATATTTAACATTATTGAAGCAATATTTATGTTTTTTATTTGAATGTTTGGATAAGAAATTGATAGAAATAGAACGAGAGATAGAGAACACAATTATGTATTGGGCTGAAACACTTAACCGAAAGGTACTATTGTTAAGTGTAAATGATTGTATGCATGCTATCTTAAGGAAATAAGAACTGTTGGCTATACTCCGGACATGTTTCTCTTGGCTAACCGATCGTTAATAAACAAATTAATTATTTTGATAATTGATTCGAATGATTAAAAATGGTTTACCTTAGACAGTACAATTCTGTATTGAGTACAATTTTAAAATGATAGAAGCAGATTCTCTCCTTGGCGTTTTAGTTACCGGGGATAGATATAATTATGACTGAAAAGGGACGTTCAAGATAAACGTGTATAGTAATTTGCCCAGTTTAACCGTTTCACTGCCGAATTTCACAATGTCGACTCTATCATGTTGAAAATTCAACCACTCCATCTTTCGTCCAACAGAACATTTTAAGGTAAAATGTAATGTCTATGTGGAGAACAATGCATATTTCAGTAGAATCTGAATTGTTTTTTAAATGCCTTTAATTGCCCTTGGCAGCGAAAGATTTAGATATAATTGAAATACTTAATAAGAAAATTATAAAAAGAATCAAACATGAAACCATTTGTAAAATAGATACCATCGTTAAGAACAGTTGACAGTGACTAAAGGCCAGTGAATATATATCGGGTCAACGCGGTGCACCTGTCATTGCATGTTTACATGTGTCACTTGTTTATATTCAAAAAGATACACTATTAATGGGTAACACTGCTCCATACGACAACCATTACGGGGGACACGCCCAAGCATAGCTTAATGACAACTATTGGGTGTTCATTTTTTATCAAACGTATTTAACGTTTTCACGATACGCATAAGATAGATATTTGGTGTAATGATACAGTTTGAAACTGAATCCTTTGTCTGACCTTGAATGACTATGAGGAAATAACAAAGAAATATCATGACCGAAAGTCTCATTTCTACTGTTAAGAGAAAAAAGCAAGAAACAAAAAGTATGCATATGTTTATTTTACAAAACAAAGTCTCCCTAAAATAACAGATTAAACTGATCTTCCTATCCCTTAAACATACGACAGTTGCTATCTCTGTAGCAGGCGACACGATATACCATTTTGTCAAAAGGAGAGTGGAGTGAAAACATTGTGAGAAAAAGAGTGCTTGTTTTGATAATGAGCAACTTCCCCATTTTCCTACAATGTTTTTCCATAGTGGTCTCCCCCAATGTATGCTTTCCCACATACAACACAATCAGACGCAGACGACTTTCCAACCGTATTTTAAAAAACGTGAACAATCTTCATAAACAATTATTTAATTATTGAATAACAGTTGAAAAACATTGTGGCAAAATACGAAATTGCTTAGGACGAGCAATTTCTACTTTTGCTACAATGTTTTGAAAAGTCTTCTGCTTCAGAGGCGTCAGAAACCGTCTGTATGTGGGAATGGGTTAAACTCTATAGAACGACGCCTCTCTAGTGCAGCTGTTTGTTCTTTTTCCTCCTATAAACGTTGCTATGGGGACGTTGCACTTGTAACTTGGTTAACCATTTCCCTCATATAGACGCTTTCTGACGCCTCTGCAGCAGACGGCGTTTTGAAAACATAGTGACAAACGAAGAAATTGCACAAAACGTGCAATTTCTCCTTTTGCCACAATGTTTTCAACTTTCTGTCACATAGGTAATCCTTTCAATTATAAATATATTTATTTTTTGACAAAATATGTTCAAAGTCGTCTGCTGCAGAATTGTCGTATGTGGGAAAGGGTTAAATAAGAGCCGGAAACCAATCGTATCATTTTGATGACATGTGCAGATAGACATCACTTGCAGGGGGATCCATGCACTCTGATCCGAAAGGAAACTGTAGAAATGCCAGACGTGTATTCGCACCTTCTGTGAATACTAGGAGAACTGTGCCGAGCCAGTTCATACAGCTTGAATGCGCTATCTGATCTTCTACGTTGGTGGTGAAAATAACTTACATTTGTTTTCCTATATCGCCGCTGATATAAAGTTGATTTTCTCCGATCTAAAGAGACATACCTATACGCATAGCAAAACGTTTAATTGAAATCTAAACATTTCAATTTCTTTTTATCAAAACTTTTCGGTTTTTATCTGGTCAAAATCTAGCCGCACCTTCCAACTTTCGATCTCGGATAATACACACCTTAAACATATTTATTTAAAAGTTAGACGGGTCTTTCGTTCGTTTAAACCGAATACTTCAATGAATACTTTGCACTAGTTCAGACAACATGTGATCCAACTGCAGGCCGTTGACTTTTGAAAACATTGTTAACATTTGCAGCAGACGACTTTGAAAAAATAGTGACTGACAAAAAACCTGCGAAATCTCCATGAGCGATATCTTAATTGTTAAATAACGTTGAAAACATAGTGGCCAAAAAAAAGAGGAGAAATTGCTCATAATGAGCCATAT
>JAUELF010272961.1:0-10768 GCA_031471495.1 Clinocardium nuttallii | reverse complement strand
TTCTTTTGTCACTATGTTTTCAAAAAGCCATCTGCTGCAGAGGCGTCAGAAAGCGTCTATATCAGGGAAAGGGTTAAGATTCTATTTTTGCTAGAAACAGGCTATACGGTGTTATCAAAATGTAACAATTCCTCACATACATTGCTTGTGTGTTGAAATTCGTTCAGTTCATTGACCTTTACTAAGATTGTATACAGCCAAAATAGAGAAATGCCTTCAACACTATCAAAAGTTTACTCTGTGCTCAATTCAGTATCTTATTGGTCAGAAACAAATAAATTCTCTTTTATGATTATACATGTATTGATAATATGTGTGACCTTAAATAGCGTCCGTGATTTTGAACCTGGGATGTTGGGTTCAATCCCTGGTCTCGCGGTCATGGTAGTGTGCCCTTGGGCAAGGAACATTTTCTAGCCTAGTACTGGTTTTGTACCTAGGGTTTATTAATAGGTTAACTGTCACTGTGATATAACTACCATAATGTTGAAAATGGCATAAAACACCATTGAAATAAAATAAAACAAATTGGCTCTGGAGTTATCTCAGATCTTGCACACCTAAACAATCTGTCGGACCATTTTCAAAGTAGCTAAGCAAAAGTACACTTGTTATATTATTTTGAAATTGGTGCCTTGAGAAGATGTTTGAATGTTTGTAGGGATATAGTCACACAGTCACTATCTTTTTATGGAGATTTTTCAGGTTTTTATACCCCCCCCAAAAAAAAAGTTTTGGTGGGGTATATAGGAGTCACTGTGTCGGTCGGTCGGAACCCATATTTTGTCCGGCCTATTTCTTACAAACCACTTGGTGGAATTTAATATAATTTTACATGGAGTTTCTATACCATGAGGCGGTGTGTTGCGCAAAGACTTAGGCCTGTACCTCAAATGTCAAGGTCACACTTAGAGGTCAAAGGTCAACATTAGTACTATTTGATAGAACTACCTTGTCAGGCCTGCATTTCAACCATGCATCATTGGATTTTAAGGAAACTTGGCACAAAGTTTAACGTTCACCATGATGAGGCGGTGGGTCACGCACAAGACCCAGGCCTGTACCTAACAGGTCAAGGTCACACTTAGAGGTCAAAGGTCAAAATGAGTTATATTTGATAGAACTGTACCTTGTCCGGCCTGCATCTCAATCATGCATCATAGGATTTCAAAGAAACTTGGCACAAACGTTCACCATGATGAGGAGTAGTGTCGCACACAAGACCCAGGACTGTACCTCTAAGGTCAAGGTTGCACTTAGAGGTCAAAGGTCAAAATGAGTACTATTTGATAGAACTGTACCTTGTCCGGCCTGCATTTCATCCATGCATCATAGGATTTCAAAGAAACTTGGCAAAAACGTTCACCATGATAAGGCGGTGTGTCACAAGCAAGACCCAGGCCTGTACCTTTAAGGTCAAGGTCACACTTAGAGGTCATGGGTCAAAATGAGTTAAATTTGATAGAACTGTACCTTGTCCGGCCTGCATTTCAATCATGCATCATAGGATTTCAAAGAAACTTGGCACAAATGTTCACCTTGATGAAGTGGTGTGTAGCGTACAAGGCCCAGGCCTGTACCTCAAAGGTCAAGGTCAAACTTAGAGGTTAAAGGTTAAAATGAGTTCTATTTGAAAGGACTAGCTTATCCGGCCCACATTTCAACCATGCATCATAGGATTTCAAACAAACTTGGCACAAACATTCACCATGATGAGGGTGGCTTGTACCCAGGCCTGCTTGTACGTCATATGTCAAAGGTTAAGTTATAGTGTAGGTCAAGGTGCTGTTTTGGGGGTATTTTTATCATCTTCAGTGATAGTTCTAGTTTGTTTAAATAATCTAATACATACAGCAGGCCTACATGAAACCCTGGTAACCTGACTTCCTTTTTGTCTTGCCCACGAATGAGAGCGAGGCAAAAAAGCCAATTTTCTGGCGATTGCGGTGGGCTCTTTTTAAATTCTCTACTATTAAGCAATCCTTTTTGGATTTTTTTCAAAACATTGCAAGGTGTTTTCTTTATGAAAATTCATCAGATTTTTGTCTCCATCAAATCTCTGTTGCCATATACTAAACTAGGTCACTATGTTAGATTTAAGAATAAAATTGTTAAAAATAGAATTTGCATTGTTCTTCCAATCTTTACGTTCATCAGAAATTTTGTTTCCTTGAATTCTTAGTCCAAAACCAAACCAGGTCACATTGGGTCAGGAACTATAAAGATGAAGTTGTAGTAGGACAAAAACGTGCAATTTTTTCCTTTTGACACAATGCACATTTAGTCATAGGTTATCCATTCAATTATAGAGATTCTCTATTTTTTGATAATATATGTTCAAAATCATCTGCTGCAGAATTGTCGTATGAGGGAAAGGGATAGGTGACATTTGCCTACTAATATGTATGACAATTTATATGAACTTTTGTGTCCATCAAATTTTAGGCTAGAACTTAACAAGGTCAATCTTAAGCTGTAACTAATGCCCTGTATAAGAAGGCTGTGAAGCAACTAGGAGATTCAGAAATGACCTTTGTGAAGAAAAGACGATGGTATGGGTGTATTCATCAAGTTATGGCAGGTTTGTTACTTTTGATAAAGATGTTGTGGTAGTAGAAGTCTGTAGATGTAGATGTAATAGTTGCTGTAGCTGTATGAAGATTAAGAAGTAAAAGCAGTATTGAAAGTAATATTAGAAGTATATAGTTTTAATATTACTAACTAGAAGAGGAAGATGTAGTAGTGGAAGAAGTATGTGGTAGTAGTTACAGTCGTAGTAGATTTACGAGTTATAGTTTGTAAAAGTAGTATGTAGTAAAAGCATTAAGTACAGTAGTAGTAGTAGAAGTATGAAGTAATGCTGTACTTTAGATGTATAAATAAAAGTAAAAGTAGTATGTAATAGTATTAGTAGTAGAAGTAATAGCATCAAGTTGTGGTAGTAGTAAAAAATATGAGCAGAAGTATAAGTAGTTGTACTAGAAGAAGAAGTAGTATCTAGTAGAGGTAATAGTAGTAAAAGAAGTAGTAGTATCTAGTTGTAAAAGTGGGAAGTAGAAGTCATTATATTTGAAGTAGAAGAAGTAGTAGTAAAAGCAAAAACTAGTAGTATGTAGTAAATGTAAAAGAAGTTGTCAAAGTAGTATGAAGACTGAGTTGTGGTGAAGTAAAAGTTGAAGTATTAGTATTACAATTTATAGAATGTAGTAGAAACCTGAAGTAGTAGTAGGACAAGTTAAAGTATGTAATAGAAGCATCAAGTAGTAGCAGCAAATTAAAGTATGTATGTAGTAGAAGCATGAAGTAGTAAAAGTAGGTCCATGTATAGTATGTAGTAGAAACATGGAGTAGTAGTAGAAGTAGTAGGTCAAATTATAATAGAAGCAGATGTAGAAGTAGGACAAGTTATAGTATGTAGTAGAAGCATGAAGTAGTAGTAGTATGACAATTTATTGTATGAAGTAGTAGTAGTAGGACAAGTTATTGTATGAAGTAGAAGCATGAAGAAGTAGTATGTGAAGTTATAGTAGAAGCATGATGAAGTAATAGTAGGAGAAGTTATAGTATGTAGTAGAAGCATGCAGTAGTAGTAGGTCAAGTTATAGTAGAAGCATGATGAAGTTCTAGTAGGACAAGTTATGGTATGTAGTAGAAGCATGCATTAGTAGTAGGTCAAGTTATAGTAGAAACATGAAGTAGTAGTAGTAGGACAAGTTATAGTATGTAGTAGTTCTAGTAGGACAAGTTATAGTATGTAGTAGTTCTAGTAGGACAAGTTATAGTATGTAGTAGTTATAGTAGGGCAAGTTATGGTATGTAGTAGTTATAGTTGGACAAGTTATGGTATGTAGTAGTTATAGTAGGACAAGTTATGGTATGTAGTAGTTATACTATGTAGTAGTTTTAGTAGGACAAGTTATAGTATGGCAAGTTATGGTATGTAGTAGTTAAAGTAGGACAAGTTATGTAGTAAAAGCATGGAGTAGTTGGACAAGTTATATGATGTAGTAGAAGCATGAAGTAGTAGTAGTAGTAGTATGTCAAGTTATAGTAGAAGCCTGACAAAGTAGTAGTAGGACAGTTTATTGTGTGTAATAGAAGCATTAAGAAGTTGTAGTAGGACACATTATAGTATATAGTAGAAGCATGAACTAGTTGGTCAAGTTACAGTATGTAGTAGAAGCATGAAGTAGTAGTAGTTCGACAATTTATGATATGTAGTAGAAACATAAAGTGGTAGGACAACTTATAGTATATAGTAGAAACATGAAGTAGTAGGTCAAGTTATAGTATGTAATAGCAGCATGAAGTAGTAGTAGTAATAGTAGGACAATTTATGGTATGTGGTAGAAACATAAAGTGGTAGGACAATTTGTAGTACAGTTAAAGTTGCGATCAGCAGCCACCCATGGGACATGATAAAACTGGCTGCTTAAGACAGGTGGCTGCTGATAACAAATGTCATGATTTGGTTGCATTTGTTCAAGTTTTTTTCAATTTACGTAATATTACATGTCACTGTTAGGAAAATAGTTATTTACATTACAAATAGTAAATTGTCTTTATTAACTTGTATTTAAACATTGTTATGAAGATTTTTAGGTTTATTCTATCAAATTATTATTACAATGTGCTATCTATTCTTTAGTTAAAACTGTCGTATACAACTAACTTGACTATCAAATATTTTTCTACTTCACTTTGAAATTCGCCGAATATCGTATCCCGGAAAAAAACGGTGTCCGAATATATGTCTCTTTGTCATTTTTCAAAATATTTAACTCGATAATCTTTAGATTTAAAATTGAACTATAAAATGATTTGGGATTTCAAAGTTGACATTAACTTTCATTTTAATCTATAAATATATTGTCTTTCAGTCTAAAACGCTCATAAAACTCTTTATTCAATTTTGTCCGACATCGTAAACAGTAAAGACCAAAATCGCAACTTTTTGTTGATGAATCATGCAACTATCATTCAGCACACATCAGCTGATTTCAGTACCCTACATCTAACATGTTTACAAACAGCTTTCGCGTATGAAAAGATCCGATAATGTGTTTGTCACAGTAGTTTTATTACCTGTATGTATGAAAAATCTATAATTTAACACCTGACAAATATGGGTTGTGTGTTGGCTGACCGTTTACAGTTAATCTCGACCAATAAGTGTGGCCGGTGGCCGAGGAACAAAGGGGACCGCTGATCAAGGCAGTTTATAGTGACCGCTGATCGCATGTGACCGCTCACACAAGTTTGACTGTAGTATGTTTTTTAGACGGAGAGGTACTAATTTATTCTGAGTAATTTCTTCTTTTCCAACAAAGTTTTTTAAAAGAGCTAGGGCATATTAAGATCTTGTCCATCATATATTTCAGTGCACTGCTGCTGAATTCACTGATATCGGCCTTCAAGCCAGACTATATAGCCGCCAGAGCCACCCAGTTTATAGAAATGATCAAGGAGTCTGAGGACACTGGCTTCCCTAAGGTTTGTCTCTTGGATTAATCTCGTCTGTTTATCCCTATCCCAGACAAGAAATGTGTAAAAGATGACTTTGAAAACATTAAGGCAAAAGAATGGAAAATCTCTTAAAATGATGATAAATTTTTTGCCACATTGTTTTCAAAGATCGTCTGCTGCAGATGCGTTAAAGTGCGTCTACTGGTGGGAACATGTTATCAAAGTCTGCGTCAGTGTCGTCACAAAACTTAAACACTACCTCATAACTCTAAAACCCTTCCAACATTTTTAAATGATACTTGTTACACATGATTCTAGGAATATAACACACTCATGTTTTGCCAAGTCATATAACTTAAGTATAATAATAATAATTATTTAGTAGTTGCCCCTTTTTCGACGAGCGTTGGTACTCTTGTTTTGTTTTTGTAATTGGGATCCCATTAATATTTGTTAATATACCTGCCATTAATCTGACATTAAGATAGATTGACCAATTTGTCGTAGAAACAAGGTTTGGTTGCAACCACTTTTGGCTTAGCTAAACCCTTTCCCACTTACAGCAAATATGCATCAGGCAACTTCGAAAACATCTATGTAAAAGTATGAATCATTTCTTTAAATGAAAGTATAATTATGGAAGAGAGTTGAAAACATTATGGCAAAAGGAGGAATTACTCTTTTTGATCATACCTTCATTTCTAGAGTTTTCCATATCTTAAGTAGAGGTTTTCAAAGTCGTCTGCTGCAGGTTTTTCGTATGTGGGAAAGGGTTAAAGACAATTGATGGTTGTCATAAAGTGTTTTGTCAATTGTTTAAATGAATAAATAACTGTGCTCTAGAATAAAGGGGGTATTTCAAGATCTTTAAGTCTGAGTTGATATCCTAACCCTATGTTCTAGGTACCAAAAGAAATGGCAAAATGAATTGAGTACCACAGCGTAGGGTTTCATTGAGTAATGAAATGGATAATAAGCGGGAAATACAGTCCTGTTTGCAACATCTCATGGAGGCCCACTATACATGTACTTTCACTTAACCCTATGTTATAGGTACCAAGACAAACGGCAAAATGAATTGAGTACCATAACGTAGGGTTTCATTGAGTAATGAAATGGATAATAAGTGGGAAATACAGTCCTGTTTGCTCCATCTTATTGAGGCCACTATACATGTACTTTCACTTGCAGCACTTACTGTTTCGAACTCTCGGTACCTGTCTAGCCATCTCTGATCCACCAGAAGGTCAAAAACTCTCCGTGCTCAATGAAGTCTGGAAACCTATTATGAAGTTAAAGAACCCAACTGTAAGTAAAACGAGTGCATTGTGATGTATATTTGTAATTAATGGAGGCATTAACCACATTGAAATGAAGCTTTTGCACTGGCAGTAGTTTAGTGCATGCATCTGGATTATTTAAATATAGACCAAAAATGTTGGATTAAGTTTATTGATATCATTAGTGACAAGGGGTTTCGATTACTAGCAACATTTTCTCATCATAACCCTTCTTTTGTGTGATTATTTAAAATTAATAATTTCACTGATTTATATACCTAAGCATTCATGAGAATTTATAATTGAGCTGGGCTCAGCGAAAACCATCATAAGTTAATGAATTTGTGACCAAAGTTGATCAAATTCAGCCAGTGCATCTGGAGTCGAGCTGTTTCCATTTTGCATCTTAAAAAGCATGGATTTGCAGGCAGGTACCTTTTTACATGACTTGTGCAATAATTTTGATGAGCTTGGTTTTCCTGCTCAATTAAAAGTCTTTAAATATTTACTTTTTAACTGTTGTCTATTCCTATATTTCAGGATTATATTGGCTGTGTTGAAATATGGATGGAATTTGTGGTGAAAAATTTTGGTGTAAGTTTTTCTTGTTTTTAACATGATTCAAGGAAAGAGGCTGTTGTATAATTGGGCTTAAGGCTTAAAGTTTATCCATCGGGCTGATTACTCAATAACGTGATTACCTGTAAAATAGGTCTTTTAAAACCTTTTATAAACCATTTCCAACATACATCAAATTTGCGGCAGACGACTTTCAAAACATATATGGTAATACCATGAAAATCTCTATCTATGATTGAATGGATGTATATTTGTTGAATAGAGTTGAAAATATTGTGGCAACAGAAAAAATTGCTCATTATGAGAAAATTCTCCTTTCACTCCATCATTTTCGAAGGTTGTCTGTTACAGTGGTGTTAGAAGCGTCTATATGTGTCTTTTCCAACTTATAGACACATTCTGAAGCATCTGCAGAAGACAAATTTTGAAAACATTGTGGCAAAAGTAGAAATTGCTCATGATGATCAATTTCTCTAAGTGCCACAATGTTATCAACTCAATTTAATAATTTTACTCTGATTTATGGAGATTTGTCAAATAATTGCCAGGATGTTTTAAAGTTGTCTGCTGCAGATTTGTGGTATGTGGGAAAGGGGACTGATTCTTGCAACTTGCTAGGTTTATAGATGAAAATGCCTAGGATTGAATGCACAGTATCAAATTCTTTTTTACTGAAAGATGGAGGTCACATTTGAAGGTCAAAGGTACAATATTTAGATGATGAAATAACTAAAAAATAAAGTATACATGCTTACATTTGCTTTATATTAACATTTGCTATTGCATACAGGGCAGTTAAAGGAGTAAACATACATTATGTCATTCTGTGGACATAAAGGTTAATGTAATAGGTAAAATATCTGGAAAAGCAGCAGATAATGTAATTACATAAATCTTGCATAGAGAGCAATTTGTGGATTATGCCTGTAGATAAGGGAGATAAGACTTACAACTTTTAATTTTCAGAAAAGGGAGATAAATACAGTTCTGAATGACGTTATCAAGCATCTGACCCCTGACAGAGCGTTTGAAGATTTTTACCCACAACTCCAGTCTGTGGTGTCTAAGATCATGGCCCATATCCATGATTTCTCTATGCTGTTTTCTTTGGTAAGTTTTTACATCCCCAAAAAACAAAGTTTTGGGGGGTATATAGGAGTCACTGTGTCGGTCGGTTGGTCGCTCGGCTGGAAGCCTTATTGTGTCACCCTGCGTGGGCACTTAGGGATTACTTTTTTTTGTCCGGCGTCTGTCCGTCTGTCTGTCTGTCTGTCTGTCCGTCACACTTTTTCGTCACACTTTCAATGAGCAGGTGCAGGTGCAGGTGACACACGTGCTCCGCGGAGCACTCCATTCTAGTTTTGTCCGGCCTATTTCTTACAAACAACTTGGTGGAATTCAATATAATTTAACATGAAGCTTCTATACCATGAGGCGGCGTGTCACGCATAAGACCCAGGCCTGTGTCTCAAAGGTCAAGGTCACACTTGGAGGTCAAAGGTCAAAATGAATACTATTTGAAAGGACTGTACCTTGTCCTGCCCACATTTCAACCATGCATCGTAGGATTTCAAAGAAACTTGGCACAAACGTTCACCATGATGAGGGTGGCTTGTACCTCAAAGGTCAAGGTCATAGGTCAAAACGAGTACCGTTTGAAAGGACTACCTTGCTAAGTTATGGTGTAGGTCAAGGTGCTGTGTTTGGGGTATTTTTATCATCTTCAGTGATAGTTCTAGTTGTATTTGTATTTTTGGTTTCCAAAGCGTGTTGGCTACCATCTCTTTGGTGTAGTGTTAGAGTGCCCTCCTAGAGTGCAGGAAGCTGCAGGACTGATCCTCACCTCGGTCATAACAAAGACTTAAAAAAAGCGATATTGATGGCTGCATTCTTTAGTGCTACAGGTTGTGGGGTTAGCATTTGACTGACTCAATGAAGTCAGGTTAAAATGGACCAGTAGTATTGGTAACTTAGCCAAGAAACGTTGTAATATAACTTAAAAACTGTTGAATGTGGCAAAAAACTCCAAACAATCAATCAACTTATGTGTGTCAGACTGTCTATTGAGTTGAATTATGATACTTTATCTTTATAAATAAAATTGCTGTTGCCATACAAATGCTTGATACTTATTTAAAAAAGAGAAC
Organism: Clinocardium nuttallii; assembly: GCA_031471495.1. Classification (NCBI taxonomy): domain Eukaryota; kingdom Metazoa; phylum Mollusca; class Bivalvia; order Cardiida; family Cardiidae; genus Clinocardium; species Clinocardium nuttallii. Next base: position 1,296 of record JAUELF010272961.1, on the reverse strand, counting down.
TCTTAAAATTGCGTATATTTCTTGCTTCAATATTTACACACATTTTTGGTTTTAATTCACTCACTCTAAATTAACCCTTTCCAGCATGCAGCCCCATACAGAGGCTTTCTGCTTCTTCTGCAGGAGAAAAGTTTCTAAAACAATTTTTCAAATTTATTCAATAATTATTCTTTCATATATATAGAAGTTTATTATTGATGTCTAGATGATTTCCAATTCCTCAGCTGCAGGTTTTTTGTATGTGGGTAAGGGTTAACTTGTAGAGCAACTTGTAGAGATTCAAGCCATGTCATTTACAGTTTAATTGATGGGCTATATTTGAAGAGGTCTGCATCGCAAAACATTTGATGGAAACAAATATAACATCAAGAAAAATGAAAATAAAGTTCTGATAGGGAGTTAAAAACATTTTGAGAAAAGGAGAAATTGCTGGTATTGATGTGTTCTGAATATATCTGCTTAATGGGGCATCAAAAGTCATCTGTTTTGTGGAAAAAGAGTAATACTTGAAGGATGAGTTTATATTAAACCATAAACTAAAATAACCATTTATACAAGTTAAGAAATATACTACATGTACCTTACTAATTCAAATATATTTCGGTTGTAGGAGAAGTTCTTGCCTTTCATTGACATGTTTCAAAAGGAGAGCGTGAAAGTTGAAGTTTGTAAAAGTATTGCTCAGTCTTTTTCCAGGTATTGTCATTAGAAGATACTTCATTTAAAGATTTGTATTGTAATTTACCTCTTTCAATTATGTTATATATTTTTTTTATATCCTCTTTGAACGTATTCAAAGAAATTATGATAACATTTGATAAATTAAAAGTTTACTGTAACTTAAATGCAGAGGTATGAACATTGTGGACATCTTTCCAGATTTGTTGTATGTTATTGAATAATATCTAATTCATTCTTAGAACGATACTCGATATCACAAAATGAAGGGTTTTATTTTGAGACATAATAGATAAAACTTTTGAAAGAACTCAAACCTTGGATATCCTGTTCAATTACTTATCACTGTTTGATGGTCTCCCATAAGTTATTGGCGTTGATACTTGTATTTATTTGAATTTTCAGATTTCAAGAGAGCACAACTACTGATCCAGTTATAATCAATGCCATGATGTTCGTGTGTAAAACTATGCATGATTCTGTCAAGTAGGTTATTAGTTTTATAATGTTACATGTACAGTGAAACTTGTCTTAAGCAGCCACCCAAGGGAGAGTCAAAATTTGGCTGCTGAACACAGGTGGCTGCTTAATACAAGTCAAATAAAGAAGAAAATGTTG
>JAUELF010272950.1:0-10768 GCA_031471495.1 Clinocardium nuttallii | reverse complement strand
TATTTGAAGAATGTCGTGTTGTACTGGTGCGAGATTGTCAGGAAACACGTTGTTATTTGAAGAAGGTCGTGTTGAGTACTGGTGCGAGATTGCCAGGAAACACGTTGTTATTTGAAGAATGTCGTGTTGAGTACTGGTGCGAGATTGCTAGGAAACACGTTGTTATTTGAAGAATGTCGTGTTCAGTACTGGTGCGAGATTGCCAGGAAACACGTCGATATGTGAACTGGCGTTAATCCCTTTCCACATACAACAATTCTGCAGCAGACAACTTTGAAACCATGTAATCAATAATGCACACAATCTCTTCAATGAAGGTTTACCTATATAATAAAATTGCAAACATCGTGGCAAAAGGTAAAATTGCTCATCATTGTGCCAAGGAGGGCAGCCATTACTACCATTTTTAAATTCTGTATTATGACCAGGTCGGGGATCGAACCCGCGACCTACCGGTTGGTGTTTGATGCCGCTTAAAACAGTTCAAATAATCGTTTTAAGGTCATAATGTAAGCACATTTAGAAGTGCAATAGTGCCAACAGGGGAATTTCATTGGATAATTTTATTATTCCACATACATACACAACCCCCGTACTGTCCAATTTTAGATCAATACCACTTAACATTCAACCTTGGACGAGTTATTCCATTACTCGATGTCTGTGTCCAATTTTCGATCAATACCACTTAACATTCAACCTTGGACGAGTTATTCCATTACTCGATGTCTGTTATATTGACAAATTAGACTTACATTTTTAGAGAAAAATACACATTCCTACTTACAGACGTATTCTGAAACATTTGGAGCAGACGACCTTTCAACTCATTTACTTTGAAAATTATATTAATTCTTACATTCATTAATATAGATTTTTTTTTTCTTAACTTGCCTACACGTTCCAAAGTCGTCTGATACGGATTTGTTGTAAGCGAAAAAGGGTTAAGATTATTGATTCCTACAAATAGATATGGAGAGTTCAATACGCACACGTCCATTTCGAGTTATGTTTTATATTTAGAATTGTTCAAATAGAACAGACAATGAACATCTAAACAAATAAGGATGTGTACGTCGACAGTTATAGAAATAATTTTCTAAACTTAACTCGACAGCGAATAAACCAGGTTTCACTGACACTAGAACCGCACTATTAATTTGCTATTTTCATTGAAGATAGACTTACATATAGAATGTTCAATATACAAAAGACATTCGATCGTTTAATTGTTTGCTCATTTTTCTTTATTAACTATATTTACAATTGTCTGCATGAAGACGAATTTGACGCTTCCGCAGCAAACGTCTATTGAACAAATTACGAACAATTTCCTATTCTGCAATACTATTTTCAACTGAATACAATAATTTAACCTTCCTTTAATTTTGCCAAGATGTTTTTTAAAAGTCGTCTGATGCTGATGTGTAGTATGAGTTGAAGATATTTCTCTCTATTAAGACATGTAGTGATGTAAATTCGACATCAATACATTTCTTTGACTGTAGCTATACAATACGTTTGTGTTATCTACACAAAATTGTTCGAAACATCGTATACTTTATTAATGACGTGACTTGGACTCGATCTCGGGTCTCACACTTTATATGCGGATTATAAACACAAACCACTTACTCGGCATATGTACAATAACGGATTAAAGTACGATACGCCGAAGTAAATAAAGTATCTGAGCCATCTCGCGAGAAAAGCAACATTGTGGACTCGCGTAAAATATCGACACCGGATTAGCATAAGCATGCCGCGTATGATTACCCGGATATACACTTTTCGCCTCCTGTGGATATTCTGTTTCAGGAATCATTACTCTATACCTCTATTTCCCTGAGGCAGAATGTGTCGGCCCGGATCAGTCTGCACAGACTGTGCAGGCTGATCTGTCAACAAATTACGCAGAGGCCATACTGTTGGTTTTCTCGCGGACGGCTCAAGTGATGTTTAAAGACCAAGAACATTGATTTCAAACATCATCACACTGCGGGTTGTACATATCAGATTGAGGTAATCGAGCCTGGATAGCTCAGACTATAGCGGCGAGGATTATCTTTCCGGTGGTCGTGTGTTCGAAGCCCTGTTCTGCCGTTTATTCGTTCCAATGCTTGATAAAATCCATTTAGAGCAGCGTCATAAGCATACCCCACAAATTGGCTAAAGATGGGGCGTTACTTGTTGCATCGGAAGAATGTCGTGGTGAGTACTGGTGCGATATTGCCAGGAACACGTCATTATTTGAAGAATGTCGTGGTGAGTACTGGTGCGAGATTGCTAGGAAAAACGTTGTCATATGAAAGATGTCGTATTGAGTACTGGTGCGAGTTTGCCAGGAAACACTTTGTTATGTGAAGAATGTCGTGGTGAGTACTGGTGCGAGCTTGCTAGGAAATATTTTGTTATATGAAGAATGTTGTGTTGAGTACTGGTGAGCGATTACCAGGAAAAACGTTGTCATGCGAAATATGTCGTATTGAGTACTTGTGCGAGTTTGCCAGGAAACACGTTGTTATATGAAGAATGTCGTGTTGAGTACTGGTGCGAGATGTCAGGAAACACGCTGTTTTATGACGAATGTCGTGTTAGGTACTGGTGCGCGATTACCAGGAAACACGTTGTTATTTGAAGAGTGTCGTAACGAGTACTGGTGCTAGATTTCCAGAAAACACGTTGTCATGTGAAAGAAGTCGTATTGAGTACGTGTGCGATTTTGCCAGGAAACACGTTGTTATGTGAAGAATGTCGTGTTGAGTACTGGTGCGAGATGTCAGGAAACATGCTGTTTTATGACGAATGTCGTGTTAGGTACTGGTGTGCGATTACCAGGAAACACGTTGTTATGTTAAGAATGTCGTGTTTGGTACTGGTGCGAGATTGTCCGGAAACACGCTGTTATATGAAGAATGTCGTGTTAAGTACTGGTGCCCGATTACCAGGAACACGTTGTTATTTGAAGAATGCCGTGATGAGTACTGGTGCTAGATTTCCAGGAAACACGTTGTTATATGAAAAATGTCGTTTTGAGTACTGGTGCGAGATTACCAGGAAACACGTTGTTATGTGAAGAATATCATGTTGAATACTGGTGCGAGAATACCAGAAAAAACGTTATTTTGTGAAGAATCTCGCGGTGAGCACTAGTGCGAGATTGTCAGAAGAAACGTTTTTATGTAAAGTGTTGGCCGTGATCAAACTGAAAACCGGCGTTTAACACCAAACAAACAATCAATTCATTACTCCAGATGGACAGACGATATTTCGGCGAAAAGGAAAACAATGAAATAACTGAAGCATAACCAACCTTACGCGAAATTTTGAAAAAGAAGAGACGACTTTGTAAGCATTTTATTCTCAAACTTTGAAAAAGAAGAGACGACTTTGTAAGCATTTTATTCTCAAATTTTGGAATCGCTTTAAATTAAAATATTATCATTTAATAAAGGTTTTTTTACCCTTTTGCCACAATACTTTCGTATGAAGTCAAAAACCGATATAAAAATGCGTCAACATGCGACTGCAATTGTGAAAGGGTTAATCTGCCAAACACTGTCTGTATCCATATGTATTTGGTGCCATGGTACATTTGATGTATTATAAACAAGGACAGAATTGATAGCACATTAGTATTATGGTAAAACGAGGTGCTCAGGGTTCATTGATCATTTTAACAATGTTTACATATAAAGATCTATTATATATACACATAACCCCTACAACGAACGGGGATTTTATCTCATTCATATATATATTGGTTTTAATAAGCTTGCGATTTTAATTGCTCACTGAATCATCGTTCTATAAAAGTCCCGTTAGTTAGGATCCATTTTAGGACAGGACGACCGCATGTTTTGTAGACTTTTTCCCTAATGTTTTGTGTTCGTGTCTCTGTTTATCTGAACCAAATAATTGTTATTTTAATTTAAAAAGCGGTTTTCGAATGAATAAAAAGATCGATTATTGTTTGTTTGTTTGTTTGTTTCCATAGTTCAGGAAAAGTAATCAACATTGCTTTGTTTATGTATTATCAGACTAGTAGTACATGAATAGATAGACACATGTTCTCTGCTAAATTGTTAATTGTTTTGTGCGCTTTAACCAGTTATTTAACGGCGTTTCCTGGGCAAGTCACCAGTACTACTGACACTAGCCATTCAGTCGTAATGCTAATCCCGCAACCATGAGCGCCAAGTATGGCAGCAATTACTACAATGTTTAAAGTCTTTCGTTTGACCCGACCGGGGACCAAACCCGCGACTCGCACTCAAGGCGGGCGCGGATCAGGCTGCAAGGAAGCGAATAATAGAGGGTCGCTTTTTGTGTGACGCGGATCAAGCGTTTCGCCTCCTATGAATATCATTACTCTATACCTCTATTTCCCTGAGTCGGAACGTTGTCGGCCCTGATTATCCTGCACGGAATGCGCAGGCTGATCTGGGTCGATACATTATGCAGTGACCATAATATTGGATTTTTCGTGGAACGGCTCATATATTAAATGCAGATAAAGTTCATTACTTTGACTGCTTTAACAGATTATTTTAAGCTAGTGCGAGCAGTATACGGCTAGATCAGCGTCGTCTTAAAAAGATTTACATTCCAAATGTAAACTAGGACAAGTCCATTTACGAGTTTCAGCCTTGAAAGTATTTTGAATCAAGAATATAGTGTTATGTAAGTACTGGTTTTCACATGACTCGGACCAGTCAATAATTGAAATATTTTGTGATTCACTTTGCAATCCCTATGTTTAGATTTCCAATATACCAACGTAGGGAATCCCCCACATACACTTGCTCCACTTGCTATTTATAAAGAGTGAAATCGCCATGAGCCTTCACACTTACTAGGAGTCCTCTTGAATAAGAGACTCAAAATACGTATTGTTACGTATTGTTAAAGTTATTTAAAAATGGAGTATTTATGTTCTGATCATCTATGGGTATGTTGTATTTGTACATTATTTATTTGAACCGCATCTAACTATCATTTGGACTATTTTAACCCTTTCCCAAATACATTCGATTTTAGAGGCCTCTGCAGCAGACGACTTTTCAAAACATTGTGGCAAAATTGCTCATAATGAGCATGTTTGACATTTGCCCTTATGTTTTCAACTGTTTTTAAAAAAAAGTATACTTTCATTTATAAAGATTTTTTATATTTCACAGGATATTTTTGAGTTTCTGCTTTGAAAAAATTAAAACAAACGTTTGAAATGAATGGTAGCGCGTCAGTATAATGTTAATGGAACTTTAAATGCTCGTTTAGAGCTATTTCCAATGTTTACCACAGTCGTCTGTTGAAGATATATCAAATCCCTCTGTATAAGGGAAATGCTTTAACCCTTTTCCACCTGCAGACACACTTTGACGCAACTGCATCAGACGGCTATTGAAAAATGAGCGATATTAGTATAATTTCATCAATAGATATTTTCAATATTCCGCGTAATTGTTTTCGAAGTCGTCTGCAGTAGATGTGTTCAATGTGGGAAAGGCTTAAACCTGTTACAATATATTGCACAAGCCGGTGTAAATGAGGTCAATCAGTGTGTAGTTTTATCAGTAATTAGGCAGATCGCTCAAAAAGGGGCATTTTGCATGTTCTTAAAACCTAATTTGACCTTATAGCCCTATGATGTGGGTACTCGAACAAATCGTCTCAATGAAACGATTTTTTTGAGTACCCACAGCATAGGGTTTGGTTTGATGATAAGAGTGGTGTTGTGGGGAAAAGAACCGTATACGCCTCCTTATCTTAACATCTGAATTTTAAACTAGGTCACACTTAAAGTGGACATTTCACAATAGAAATTGTTCATTCTTTAATGGGCCTATTTAGACAATAACTGATAAAACTGAGCTTTTGTGAACAGCGTTGCACAATACTAGCCTGTGTAACCACACTGTCTGATCAAGGCATACAGTGTTCCAATATCGCTGATATTTACCTTGTCTAGATTCTGATAATACAGCGAAGTTATACAGCCTGATCTGAACCATCGATTTTCATTAAAGCCATCGTGTATCTTTTCTATGGTCGAACCAAATATAGAAATCGTGATGAGAAGTTCACCTAAATGATGAGGTCTTTTTTAAAACAGTATTTAAAAAGTGACAAATAAATATTAAATTGAAAATGAATAGAACTGTTGAACGAACAATTAGAAGCATACCCTTTACCCTGTTTGATAAGTCGTTTGACACAAGAAGCTTCACGTGACGTCTCTGGTCCGATGCCCGGACGCGATGAGCATGGTGGAGTGCCCTTTTGCATGGCGAATTTCATAGATAGTACTGATTTGTCTACCAAGGGTCATGAATAGGTGAACTGTCGCATTGATATATAGAATTAATATTGATACAAGCCGTAAAACAAAAACAAAACTAGCAATATGCGTCAAAGAAATGATTTGATATATATTGATATATAATATATAGTATTCATATTAGATAATCGAAAAAAAACGTTATTGCATATATATAAGATACATATATGTGTACATGTATAAGATATCTAAAGGTTAAACAAAAATAAAAGTGTGTATGAACCAAATTCACATTTCCCATAGATACCTCTGCAGCAGACGAATTTTAAAAACATTGTAGCAAAATGAAAAATGTATCTTAATGAGTATTTTCTGCATTTGCCACACTGTAATTTATTAACAAAATGAAATACATGCAGAAGTTATCAAAATTCTCTGCTGCACATGTGTTGTATGTGTGAAAGGGTTTAACTTTGGCTTAAATACACTTCGCATATACCCATGGTTAGTTAGAAAATTGACAGTTTATAAGTAAGTAGGATTAGTTTGATATTAATCAACTGTGCTATTAATAGAACAATACCCTGTGCCATTTCTGTTAAAACTAACAAATTGAAGAAATATAAATGCACAGATTCTCCTCTTGCATGCGACACTTCCGGAGCAGAAGAAGCATTTCCTGTTATTTATATGTTTTTGTTTTGATTTTTTTCGTTCACAATTTTTATATTTTTTACATCTCATGTTTCCTATAGAGACGTCTCTTTAATTGGCAAATCATGCAAATGATTTGGAAAAAACAACAATGTAATCATACTTGCATTACTAACGAAGGCTCATCTTTTTAACCTGTGCAGTAACTGTCCGTTTACAAGTTATATAGTCTTTTTTGCAAACATATTGATTGTGGTACTAAATTCGTTTTCAGGACCAAAACTTGACATGGGGCAATCACCGACCATACCCGATGTTTACCGAGTGTTTCCAGGATTTAGTGCTGGGAACGATTCCGAATTTATGGCTGTTGGCCATTCTTCCGATATACCTGTACATACTTTCTAAGACAAAAGACCACGTTATTTCAAGAAGCTGGCTTTACCAAGCAAAAATGGTGAGTTTTGTCAGAGGCTTTAAAGATCAATGTTTTGTACTCCAGTGTTCTAAGCTGTCCCACGAGAAAACCAACATTGTGGGCATTGCGTAGAGTATCGATACGAATAAGCCTAAGCATGCCGCGGATACCACGAGAAGACTATATCTCTTTACCCCTGAGACGGGATTTTCGGCCCGGATTAGACAGCATAGGCTAATCTGGGTCTATACACTACGCAGAGTGCATAATGTTGGTTTTTTCTCATAGATCGGCTCAAAATGTTACATTTTCTTTGGTTGGATAATTATACCCCGAGTTATAGCACCAACCGCATCATGAAACAAAACCACATATGAATTCAGAGAGAGTTAGTTATGTTACCTTGTGGAATTGATTCACACGCCTGGCTCAAGTAAATATTTGATCGTCAATTGACGTATACCGGTATACATACATAAATTCAATTAAACTGTTCTTCACCTTTTTCCAAAATACAGACGATTTTTAAGCGCCTTTGCAGCAGACAAATTTTGAAAACATTGTGACAAATGGAGAAATTACTCGTAAAAAGCGATAGCTCATTTCTGTCGTCATGTTTTCTACTGAATTCAATAATAATTTGACTCTTGAATACGGCGATATTACACGTTTTTGTCAATACATTTTCAAAATTGTCTGCTGCAGATTTGTTGAGTTAATACAAGAGAATATCATCGTAAAAGTAAAAATAATTACTTTGTATTACTGTATCTAAATTGACCAGTCGGAAGCACGTCTCGACAATAACCCTATTGTAACATATACACGACTAATTTAGATACAAGTTACATAAATATAAAATAATTACACGTACCGTCATATTGTCTCTCATAATCATGGAGGAATCCGCTGTGGTCGAGTGGTTAGCGTCGGGAATTTCGAAACAGGGTGTCCCTGGTTCGATCCCCAGTCGCGGCAATTCGGTCATGGTGGAGTGCCCTTGGGCAAGGCACATTTTCTAGCCTAGTACTGGTTTGTTTACCCAGGTATCATGGATAAATAAATTTAATTGCGCGCTAAATGACCTTAGCTGTCGATGCGCCATAAAACAATATACATTAATTCATTCATAATCATGGTGTTACTGTCGTCTATTCCAGGGCCTAGTAATCGTTCAGACATCACTACGATGTAACGATATACTAAATATGTTTACCGATGTCAACGAAGCAGGAAAAGACGTAAACATGGCTCATTGTACAGCAGAATGTATTGAGTTGGTTGCACTAGTAAGTAAACAGTTATACATGTTCTATGTAACATTCTGGTAAAACATTATATCCTCTATTAAACACAAAAGGCGTAAACATGTCTCATTATATAGCATAATGTATTAAGTTGGTTATACTAGTAAGTAAACAGTTATACATGTACTATGTAACATTCTGGCAAAACCTTATATCTCCTACTAAACACAAGTCAGAAGATAACTTTTGTCATGTCGATATGAGTGTAAGAGAGGTGTTCAACTTAGATTTGATAAGACCACAGAAGTAAGTCTACACCCTAACAGGTCTATAACAGCCACTGAAAGATGAGTTGAGAAAACTTGAGCAAGAAACTATAAATGCATGTAAGACAGTGGCATCTTGACCGAAACGTTGTGGAAAATAAACTATTGTTATGTGGCTCAAATTGAACATTTGTTGCAATAAAATGTAAATACAACTCGTTTTGTGGTATTTTTAATGTGTTCAAATATAAGATGAATTTGGAAATTAAATTTCTATCAACTTTTTTATCCTAATTATGGTAACATTGAAACCTCATATTTTACATAAGTATTGACATGTCGATGGTGTGTATAAGCTAAATCTGAATACTTGTTTCCTACCAAACAGTAACTCTTATACAAGAAATAGCCCATGTAGCTGGGTGGTATTTCGTTATAAGTATATAATATACATTCTAAATTAATTAGTTTGATTCAAAACAACATTCATATCAACCCTTTCCATGTTACAGACAACTAAGTAATCTCTGCAGCAAACGACATTTGACAATTGGCAAACACGTCTGATCCAAAGCTTAAGATTCCCCGAATGTGGTATTCTTCGCGAATTATAGTCTAAACATATTACAGACCATAGTGTTATTATAGTCTAAACATATTACAGAACATGGTGCTATTTTAGTCTAAACATATTACAGAACATGGTGCTATTTTAGTCTAAACATATTACAGAACATGGTGCTATTATAGTCTAAACATATTACAGAACATGGTGCTATTTTAGTCTAAACATATTACAGAACATAGTGCTATTATAGTCTAAACATATTACAGAACATAGTGCTATTATAGTCTAGACATATTACAGAACATGGTACTATTCTATTGACTGTTTAGACTTTATTATCGTCATGAATCGATTGTTTAACTATTTCATTGCCGCATTTCTCAAGGTCGAACCTTCCCTTCCATGTTGAAAATTAGACCACTTCAATTTACATCCAACAGGTAATTTGGTACAATGTTATGTCTAAGTGGCACACAGTGCAGATTTAATGAGTTACGAGCTGTCTCACCTGATCGTCATTGTTTGCAACAACCATTTATTGCCTTAGCAGCGAAAGAGTTAATGTCAGCATGTGGTATAAATTATGTCAGTGTGGGATACAAAGTCATCGATCAATATGATTTGTGATAACTTATTTTTATTTTACAGCTTGTCACATTACTTTTAATGGAATTAGAACGAAAAAAGAATTACGTCACTTCCGTCGTGCTCACAATTTATTGGACGCTAGCTTCAGTCTGCGGAATGATCGTTTTCTATTGTAAAATCATGGAGCCAGTAAGTAATGTAGATATAAGTCAATAGCCATTTCTTTGAATTTTTTTTTATATATTATGCTATTAATATAAAACGGTGTTTTGATTTGAATGAAATTGGAACATCGATACCTATTGTCACCAAGTCTAAATTTCCTTATTATTTGCAGTACAAACCCAAAATTCTATGTTTAAAATACGTTTTGTATAATATAGAAAATATATTCATGCACTTTACGAATAAGACTTCCGTAGAACATTTATACACTGTTTTATAAAAACTTGTTGTATATATTTCGTGTGTTTGAAATGGGGTTTTCTGATATATTTGAAGAGTAAGTTTTGTGTTGTTCCTCGTCAAATGATTACATTAAACGTTTACATGTATTTAACTTATCCAATGCAAATGTTGTATTGCCTTCAAAGTAACACAGTAATTAGTCGCCACGCAGGAGCGCGAGACTTCTATTTTAATAGCTTTTCAGAAATGACATGGAAGGATAACTTATTATTAGAAAGAAACAAATCTAGATGTTTTGAACATATTACAATTGTGGTTGTTTACAAACACTAAAAAATG